>CAEGAF010172988.1:0-24336 GCA_903067075.1 Micropoecilia bifurca
CAGGACACGCTGGAGGGACTATGTCTCTCGGCTGGCCTGGGAACGCCTTGGGGTTCCCCCGGAGGAGCTGGAAGAAGAGGCTGGGGAGAGAGAGGGAAGTCTGGGCCTCCTTAGGCTGCTACCCCTGCAACAGAAGAAGAAGAAGATGGATGGATGGATGGATGGATGGATGGATGGATAAATGGTTTGTTTTCAGTTTCTGTTTACTCTGTTGAACTTTTCCCCTCTTAGTGAAAATCATAACATTTATTCTAAATATTTTTATTACAGTTATTTGCTCTGCCTTCCCCTCTGCGATCCGTTCAGACCAAAAGCTTTTTGGCACACCTTGTATATTCGCTGAAATGATGCTGTTTACTCTCGGCTGAACTTCCACCAACTCTCTCGGTGCCTCTAAGTCTGGTGTGCATGAATGTCATGAAGAAGCTGCTAATCTGAGCACATCTGAAGTTCTCTGTTCTTCTGCTTCTTCCTCAAGGGTCCAACAAGTCTGAGCATCTGCATCAGAGTCTTGAGGTACGAGATGCTGCTCTGCAAGTCCTGCTGCTGCATGTTGCAGCGCGTGGAGGAGATCGCTTTGTGTTCCTGCAGCTCCCTGCGGAGGAGCGTGGGGATATTATGGAAAAAGACGAGCTTGTACGAAAGAAGAGAAAGGTATATAAGATTATTCGGAGGTCGATTTTCTTTGCTCCTCAAGAGCAAGAGACGCACTTGGCAGCACTCTGTAGAGCAGCTCAGGTGGCAAAGTGTGTTGTACCTCAAGATGCTGATGCAGTTGTTTGAGCTAGAGTGCAGTAACTGGATTTAGATATTCATATATTAAGTATTTTTAGAGGGATGTTTTTCAGGGCTGTGCTGTAAAGCCCCAGTTATAAAATAGGAGGAAGTCTGCTGAGTTTAAGGCTGCTTTAGTATCTGAAGTTTCAAGGTTGTGTTGCACTTTTCTCCCATATGGATTTATCTGTGCACTCTCGTGTCACCAGGAGATAAGTGAAGCAACTGGACCTTATCTATCATAAACAGCAACAGGTGCAGGAGCAAGAATGCAGAGGGATATTTTATCGGATTTTCAAGAGGTTTATTTTCTTGAAAGCAGATAAAAGCGTTATTTTTATGCAGGAATCTTAGATTAGCTCAGTGGTCTGACGGTTTACAACTGCCCACAGGCAAACAAAACAAAGTCAGAGCTTATTTGCCTGACTTCAAATACACTGTGAAGCAAAACATCATTTACACGGAAATATGATTTGGAAATGAGTTTATATCCGATTAGGTTCCATCAAACTGGTTCCCTGCTTCCATG
This sequence comes from Micropoecilia bifurca, assembly GCA_903067075.1. Classification (NCBI taxonomy): domain Eukaryota; kingdom Metazoa; phylum Chordata; class Actinopteri; order Cyprinodontiformes; family Poeciliidae; genus Micropoecilia; species Micropoecilia bifurca. The sequence goes on from CAEGAF010172988.1 coordinate 1,304, forward strand.
TAACTTACATTTTCTTTGAATTGCACTTTGGTCAAATAACACTTAGAAGTCGCGTCTGTCGTCCTCACAGGCCGACATTAGTAGCTTCTGATTTGACAGCTGGAATCTTTGAATCAGATGTAAACTTCAGTGGCTGTGCGAACACCTGAAGGAGGTGTGAACTTATTTTATTTAGACCTATTTAGGAGTTTGCAAAGTGAGAAGCTATTGAACAATATTTCCTCCAACTATGCAAAAGGGAGAAATTTAACCAAATTGAAAATATGAATGTATTTTGGAACAGTTGTTATTGCTGTCTGGGTTCGGTCCGGCCTGCCGTCTTACTGCACAGAGCAGCTGGAACATTGGAGTAAAATTCACTGCTAATGTTTGTCAATGTTAAATGATAAGTACAGGAAACAGCACTGAGATACGTTTTACACTTTGAAATCACATTTTTATTATCTTATCTTTTCTTGGACACATACAACTAGTAATTTAATAAATTAGTGGGGTTGTGGCTTCAGTTAGCTTCTCAAATGATTTCTGAGGTCCAACAAAACTAATCATATGGCTTCTTATTTATTTAATAGATGACTCTCCTATTCAGATCTATAAACAGTAACATCACAGTTAACAGCATGCTATCATCTGGTAGCTGATGTTTGGATAAAATAATGTTTAGACATTATTTTATCCAAAGCTTTACGTAAGTAAAGCTACAACTATACCACCACACTTTGAGTGTTTACGTCTATGATGGCAGAACCAAAACATCTTCCTGCAAAATGTAAGGCTTACACAGTAACCCAAACAAGGATGCAGGAAGATTTGGGAAGAAAAACCAAGAACTGGACAAAATATTAAAAAGTATATATATACTTTTTAATATGCACACTGCACACAATATATCTATTGTGTGCAATGGTCCAAAGTAAAACGTCTTGTGAGGAAACTTCTCCTAAAACTATCTAATTCATGCATCCTGTCCACTGCCATAACTCCAACTTTGCATAATTAATAAACAAGAGTTCCAGTTTTGTCCTGTCAGCCAAGATATTTTTACAAAAATCTGCGGCATCATTAAAGTTAATTTCTGACAAATGTGGAGCAGGCCTTTCTCTGTTGTCCCTTTTTGGTCCTGCCGGTCCTTTTGCTATGGTTGAGTCGTGAATCCTGATCTTAACTGGAAAGTGTCGCCAGCACGTTGTTCTGTTGTCACCTCCAGTGTTGATGCTCTCTGGGAGGAGTTGTGGTAGAAAAGTTATCATTTTCTTATCTGTAATTCAAGTTCTTTCCATTGGGAAATCTTGTGTACTTTCTACAATGTTATAGCTACATATTGTATTGATAGATAACTTTTATTGAATAGATTTTTTTAATGCGCAGGTTTGTGTGTAATTGCTTTTTCACATACAGTAGGGCCAGGTAGGCTTGGAAGGCGCTTTTCATTAATAAAATCATAATTGGAAACAGCTTTTACATTAACTCATGTTATCTTTGTCTGATAATATAATTTGGTTGATATAAAAAAATTAAGTGTAATAAAAACGCAAAATAAACATGTGCAGGTTTTCTTTGGCAAATCATTCAATTTTGTAGCAGAAAAAAAGCCTAAATAAATAAACGACTCAGCATTCTGATGCAGAATCAGTTACAATATTCAAGATTGCCCATTCATACTGATGCATATTAATCTGTCAGGTCACATTATTGAGTGAAAACATTTGTGCTTCTCCGACAAGGGAAAGTAATCAGCCATCGGCCTCAGAGATACATTCACTGGGAAGCTAGACATGTAAAAAAAACTAATAGAAAGAAACAGCATTGTCAAATATAGAAACATGCGCAGAAATGTGCTTTTAGTTGCTGCCGTCTCTTGACTTTCATGCTAACGTCAAGGACTGGATGTTCCACAATCTCCTTAAACTAAATTTGGACAAAACTTGGATTATTCAGGCAGAAGAAAAAGCCTAAATGACTTCAGTCTGTCCTTTTCTTTTTTGCCGCTGCCTGCACTGCTTCCTTCTCTCTCCCCTTCTCTCTGCCTGTCTCTTAATCTCTCGTTTCCTCCATTTTCATCCCTCTTTTTGTCCTTTTTCTTTATCTCGAAGACAAAGCAGTGCTTGTTCATTTTTTGGAAAGAGTGACCTTGAGGCAACCGGTGGAGATTGGTCTCCATGTTAATCGTTTTGTAGGGGAGTGTGTGGAGTATGACTGAGCACAAATGGCAGATGAATATTTGCTTTGATAAACTGTAAAACACACGGTGTGAGGGATTCTTACCTTTTACTAAGACCACAGTTAAACTCTGCAGAAGTGAAAAGAAGAGGTAAAACCCCCCAAAAGTTTTAAAGATATAATCAGTGTTTATTGCAGTTATTTAACACCACTATATAAAAAAGACACTTATATATTTCTTTTTAGACACTATTTCAGTCCAACTAAATGTTTTCTGATTTAGATCAGGTACAGAAATCATTTCTCTTTGCTAAATACCAGAATAAGAGGAGATAGTCATTTAAATTTAATTAGTATTTGATATAATTGCCTTTTAAACAGTGTTTCATGTTTCCTTCCTTCTCACAGTAGTTTGCTAGAGTTTTGGCCCATTCCTCCTGACAGAAACTGAGTGTTATAATGCATTAACATATAGATATTACACCTTGTATCTCCTTCAAATCACATCACTGGGACATTCTTCTAAATTGTTAGCATTTTTAATTAGTTAAAACTCTGAAAACCTATTCTAAGAGAAGTTTGGCAAATGTAAGAGCTAAGGAAGTTTCTTAAAAAATGTCTTGAGTTAAGTGTCTCTTCTTGCTTGTAGCAGCTTCCAGGCGGAGCAGAGAGGAACATGTAGCAGCATTTCCCTGCAGATCCACAGTCACTACAACCTTCTTGTTCTTAAACGTTATTAATTCGTGAACAGCAGTGCAGGAAGAAGTCCGAATCCAGGAGCTCACCATTTAATCTAATTTAATTTGAGGAGTTTTATCTGCTACCAAACATGTCTGTAACAACCGGAGGCTCATTTAATAAAGAAACGGATGCATATTTCCACAACTGAAAAGTGCATAAGTATTAATTTTTAATTCCTTTTCGAAAAAGAAAAGCAGCAGCCAAACAAGTCATACTTACTTAGCACTTTTCTAATTATACTCCCATAGCCTGTAGTGTTGACTTGAAGACTGGAGGACAGTTAGATGTAGGCAACTAAAAGCAGACTGTGGTTTGAGTTAATAAAAAAGCTTTAAAAGCTCCTGGACAACCTCATGTTCTTGTGAGTGAGTGTGTAGGTGAAATTATTCTATAGAGGGAGAAGAGGGAGCCACTAACACAGCCCTCTTAGTCATATAATGCCTTTCAAACTTTTAATGCACCGCCATAGACAAAGCCATCGTCTAAGCAGTTACAACAACTGAATGACTAAATGGCATAATATAGTAATAGTGATGACTGAGGATTGTCTATCCTGAGGGGGAAACTTTAAGGTTTTTAAACTTTTTCTGAGGAAAACAGAGCAGACAAAACACTGATTTGTCCAGCCCCTTCTGGTCAAAGACTTCCCTAATTAGTATGACAGATACAGAACTACTTTAATCAGCCGCATGGACTTAATGAGCAAAACAATGCTTGAAAATACAATGCCTCGAAAATTAAAACGTTAATCAAGTGTTGGTATAGTGGAAAGTAGGGGGAAAAAGAGAGTTTAATCAGATCTTATTATGCAAATTGAACTCTTGGTGGGTTTTCTACTTTTGTTGGCAGTGAGACTTAATACGTCTGAATGTTTGAGCTCTACCTGACAGGAAGTCCAAGAGAAAGAAAGAAACCCCTAAACATGAAGAAAATTAAGCCTCAAATTTAATGCATTTTCACATGTGCATCGTTGGAGATTTTATTATACAAATACAGGCTGACAATCCCCAACCATGACCACACATAACTCGCAGCACACGCCGTGAAGCCCCCCTGTGCACAAAGCACTGAGGTTTTAAAAAAATTATTAGCTAAAGTTACTTGGCTGATGGTCGATGCTCTAAAAGCCCTGTGCAATACAACTTTAATAGCATTGGCAACAGGGTATACACGCACTCTATCACTCACTCCCAGCCATTTTCTCCTCCCTTATTTGCAACGTCTGGTTTCTCTGTCTCTTCCACTTTATGTCTGTGCTGCTGCTTTGTCTGCATGCCTGCTCTGTAGCCGACGGCTAACAGGAAGATATAGCTTCCTGCTCATAAAACCAGTTTAAAACACTCAACCAGTTATTGTTTTGTGTGAGCGACTGTCAGCGAAGTGATGAACGACGCAGAGTTAGTTCTTCTCTGACAGCTACATCATGACATTATCCTTGTTTGCCTTGTTCACGCTTGCGCTTGATAGTAGGTGTATATACATATTGTTTGATCTCTTCAGATTAAGTCAGACATACTGCGCTGTGTTTCCATAATTCCCATGTGCTTGTTTTCTGTGTGTGTGTGTGTGTGTGTGTGTGTGTGTGTGTGTGTGTGTGTGTGTGTGTGTGTGTGTGTGTGTGTGTGTGTGTGATTGTAGCAAGAAAAGAGAATAGTGTTTGTGTGTAAGCAGCGCCTGGGGGCTTTGTTCTGTACTGGTGCAATAAAAGACACATTAAAGAAAGAGAGAGATTACAGAAAAAAACATTATCACACATAAATGTGTTTTTTTTTCCTCTCGCTGATGGAAAAAATATATAAATCTGTGTGGGAGTAAGAAGCAACAGAGCAAGATTTCACATGATGCATCTGCCTGGAAGTCCAGCAAATGCAACATAGAGGAATCTGACATTTATTGCAAAGGCGTTGAGGTGAACACGCCGTTTTATATCGGGTTGAGGAGAAGAGGCATTAAAGAGTCGTGATGCTGTCCGTAGAAACAGAAAAGGCCTGACGAAACCTGAGCTTTCTTCAGATGAAATGAACCAAAACTTCTGATTTATACAACAATTATTAACGAGTTTGAATGAACGCAACAATACACCTTATGGGGCGACACTGAATCTTAACTTAACAAGACATGGACATGTTGCGGTTTTAGCCATTTTAGAAAACTGAGTCCCTTTGTTTTATTTTCAAAAATGGTTTCAAAAATCTGCCTGGGTTGTTGGAGATGTTTAACTTATCCATCTTACTGATTTATTAAAGAACCAAGAAAAAAAAAATCCCTCTGCCTTCCTGCTTTGGAAACAAAAGTATATATTTTTATATATACATCGCCATTTCATTGTTTTGACTATTTCTCATTTTCTGCAAATTAATACAAAATGTCTGCTTGTAACGTCAGAGACATGTTGTCAGTAGTTCATAGAATAAAAGAACATTGTTGATTTTTCTCAAACATAAACCTATAAGGAGTAAAATCAGAGAGACCTATCATTTTAAGTGCTCTCTTGTTTTGTTTTTTTCCAGAGCTGTATATTTCATTTTTCTGGGCCCGGTCCTTAAAATCGCTGAGATTTAACTTTTGGTCCTGAGTAACCAGGATGAAGACAGACAGGTGAGATTGAACGGAGGATGGTGGGTTGAAGATGTGTGAGCTCAAAAAGGAAGAGCGGCGTTTTTGTGGTGGAGCTAGAATCAATCCGCCTGTCATCCGCCTCAGCCTTACAGTGTGAGCCTTTAGATGTGATGAGCAGACAGTAGTCACCACTTAGGACGGAGATTAAATCTATCCTCAGTGCATTTTGTTTTCCTCTTATACATGCAGGACTCCCTCTGTTCTGGTGCGTGAACTTTGCCTCCTCTTACTGAGCCTGTCAGTTCTACGGCTCCGGACTGACGCTTCTGGTCTGCTGCTGGGCCGGACACAAGTTACAGGAGGAGAGTTTTATTACTAACAAGGCTAAAGTTTTCACTTGGGCTTGGTGGATTGATCCAAAATATGGATAAAATTGATACCAAGATGGTACCAAATGGATAAAAATCAATACTTTAGTTTCAGATTATCCCATGACAGAGTTTCTCAACTCTACCAAAAGAGATTTTGTTTTGATTCCTCATTTATCTTTGCAAGAAAAATTACACAAAAATAGATTATTCTGTTGTTATGCTATTAAAATATTTTTCCAGATGTTGCACCCTTAAAAACGCTCATAGATTTTCAACTTCATTGAACGAAATCCACGGTTCGAGCAGGCAGCGTGTGCAGTTTTCTCTTTACAGTACACAATCACGGGTCATGAACTTTCTATTCCCATCATGCATTGCGTCACATTTAAACTGGCATTATTATGACAGACATCTATAAAATAAAAAAACAGAGTAGTTTAAGCACATATTTAGCCATAAACCAAATGAATTGTTGCAACCAAATACTAAATTAAATAGAGGCTAACCCACTCAGATCAATAATATACCAATTAATTCAACGTTATCAACTTCCTAACATAATTTCAGGGCTCTAAACAGACAACTCCAAACTTTGTCCAAATTCTGTCCTAGATTTTAGCAAAAATTGTTCAAGAAAACATCACAAAAAAACGTAAAGTTTGGTTTTATGTCAAACTGCAATAAAAAGTATCAGAATCGGTATCGGCGATACAGTTTCTATATTCACTTGGCATTGGATCAATACCAAAATATGCAATATTGCACAATATCCCTTTCGTGATCACTGAATGGTTTTTGCCAAAATTTATGGAAATGTACGCCAAGTGAACAAGAACGATTAAGACTGAGACAAACGTAATTAATAACTAGTTTATTTACAGTTAAAAGCATGTGTTCACACACATTGCAAAACAATTAGAACCTTTTTTGTCTCATTAAATCTAACTCAATCCTTCATGTTTCAGGTTTAATTGTGGATTTCTACCAGGTGGTTTATCTTTTGTTACAATACCCAGATGTCTGAAGGAGCCAGATGTACAAATCAAACCCAAAATGCAAAGAAAAGCTAAATATCCTGTCAAATTATTCATCCTTCCCAACCACAACCTGGCAGTGATGAAATAAAAATGCAAATAGTGATCATCCTTATATTTTGAGGATAGCACCATGCTGCAGGAGTGTTTTGCTGGTGCTCTTCACGAATAGACGTGGAAATATCAAAGCAACAAGGAGTACACTATATATGCCATAACGTGGAACAAATTAGGTGGAAAGTAAGAATCAGTTTCACACAAATCAGAACGAGAGGCTGATTTAATTACACAGCTTAGGAAAATCAAAGCAAACTATTGTGAGAAGCTCCTAACAGGATCCTGTAAATGTTTGACTCAAATCGTTTTCTGAAAGAGAAACGCTGAGGCAGTGCGAGTAAATTACTGAATTTAAAGAAAGGTATAAAAGAATATGTTGACCCGGGTGGTCCACCCGGGTGGATAGTTACATTTACTCAATTACTTTCTCTTGAGTAACCTTTTGGAAAAAAATTACTTTAGGAGTATTTTTACTACGCTGTACTTTTTACTTTTACTTAAGTAATTTAATAATGAAGTATTTCTACTCTTACTTGAGTAAAATTTCTGGATTTCTACCCACTGAACATGTCACAAACATGTTTTAACCAAAAAGTTCAAAAGACACAGACACACACCTGCAGTTTTTGTTGAAGTTTCATAAGTTTTTTATTGAAAGAAATTGATTTGGGAAACATTTTCATGTTTTACTGATATAAATTAGACATTTTGACCTTAAACCAACAAAACTTCCACTTAACTTTATATTTTGGTCCATCTGATGATGTAATTTTTAAAAATGAAATGATTGATCATTTGATCAGCTACTCAACTTTTTCCCAATTACTTTTTTTTACTCTTACTTGAGCCATTTCTTGGACATCTAGTAGTGCTACTCCTACTTGATTAAAACTTCTGTGTACTTTGCCCACCTCTAGTTAAGACTGATTTAATTTCAGTTACGACAAAGTGGATATAAAAATTTATTGACTGTTTTCATGGAAGTTGAAAATAGTTTGTTCTGAGAAAAACAATTCAGTCACGTTTTCTCACACATTTACATTAGAAATTCCTTAAGATTCAAGCGTTTCACAGCTATGATCGGAGATGCACTGGGAACAATCTGCCCATAAGGTTTCCTTGTCGACAATGTGTATCAGAGCAGAAACCAAACAGTGAAATGACAGAAATTGTCTGCAGACCTCTGAGACCATAGAGTGACGAGGCAAAAATACAAGAATACAACAAAATGTAGCAGCACTGAATCGAAAAGCCCTCTGGTCTCCATTGTTCCAAAACAGAAGGAAACAAAGAGAGAAGTCAGGGAAGAATGGCCAACGGTTTTTATCATCATCAATCAATAAACGATACTATCAGTGTCAGTGGAATAAATAAAAATAAAAATCAGGTGCAACTCCTGTTGTTTCCATTGTTTCTGTTTTTACTTCAGTTCCTTATTAGTTATGTTTATTTCTTGTGTCTTAGCTACTCTAGTTTTTATTATGTTTCTTATCACTAGTTATTTAGTTAGATTCATTTCCTGGTCCCCAGTGTGCTCTCTGTGTCACTTCCTGTTTCGCTCTCTCTCCACACACCTGCTACCTTTCTGCTCATCAGCCCAGGTCTTTTGTGTAGCATTCAGCCTCCCAGTACTTAAGCACCTCATTCTCAGTTACTCCTTGCTGGTTCCTCCAGTCTAATCCTGTTATCGCCTTCAAAACGCAGTTATATCCCAGTTGTTATATCATGTTTTGATCTTCATTTTTATTAAGCTTTTCATCATCTTGGCAATTGGGTCTTCTTAATCAACACAAGATGACAAACACACTGTTTGTACTTCAGAGATTGAGGAAGTTTCTGGTTTCATGTATTGAATCGTTTGGCCAAAACATGCAAAAAAGTATCCTGCTGAGTGTGATGGTGCAGATTTTTTAAAAGAAAACCTTCTCTATATAACTCTGAGTTATGAGAAACATTTTTTATTGACACTTTGAACAAAATGACGAGGACCTTCAGCCACTGGCCTTGATTTAAATCCAGCTGAACATCTCTTGAAAGACCAAAACGTGTCTGTCTACCGACACCCCAACGATCTCAATTTGAAAGAATCATCAGAGAAAAAAGGCAGAAAAGTATATCAAGACAAGTTTGTAAGGCTGCAACAACCCTAAAATGAAGTAAATACTTTCCGAGTGCTCTGTAAACTTCCCGTTTTTCCTTCTCTCGGCCGACTTGCTTGCAGGAAAAACAGACTCGCATTCTGGCCGTCTGTGCAACAGTCTCCCCTGACTACCAGGGAGGTCAAACCACTGTCACTCACACTGATGTGTAGAGAAAGATGGACAGGAGGAGGGAAAAAGGAGAGTGAATATACACTAGGAGGTAAGCAGAGGAAGAGTGAAAAGAAAGGGCACACACGGACGGGAAGAGATGAGAATCCAAATGAATCTTCTTCACCCAACGGACAGCCTGTCAGGCTCTGTGTGCATGTATGTATGTGTGTGAGTGAGGGTGTGTGTCCCACCTTCTAATTGAAATGCGATGAGGTGTGAAACACCCCTTTAAAAGACCTATCACTATGTGTGAAGCGTGTGTGTGTTTTGTGTGTGTGTGTGTGTGTCGGGCATACCAACTCCTTTTCGCTGCAGAAGAAGTGCAAAACGTGTGCATGCGTGCGCGTGTGTGTGGGTTAAATGCAAATGTCTGAGCGTTTGAGCACGTCTGAAGGGGACATGTTTGTAGTAATTAAACTCATGCATGAGGGCAAAGTGAGCACACACATAAATATAAGAGTTTACATGTTTGTACACACAAGGGTACAGACAGGAGTTACGTCCAGAGTGCAAGACTGAGTGCATGTTTGTGTGGAGGGGGTATAATTTCATTTTGCTGTCTCAGCCTCTTGTTAGGGAGCCATTTAGGACTCGGGTTGAGTTTCCTCTGCATTTCCTGACACTTCTTTCCTCCTCTGACTTCCACCGTCCTTCTTCCGTCTCTGTCTCATTATTTCTCTTCCTTCTTCTTTGTCTTCAGTGAGTCTTTTCTCATTGTTTCTTCTTTGACCTTCTGCTCTGTTCAGTCTCAGCACAACACAACCTTGTACAGCTGCCATAGTGGATCAGAGTCCTTCATAGATGCTCGTATGAACAGGTTGCTGCTCTTAAAGCTCACTGCCTGCGGACAGAAAACAGCACAGGTTTCCACTCAAAAAGAAAACATCTTGGCTTTTTCTTGCCAGCAGGCAATTCTTTAAAAAGTAGACATTGTTTCTTGCAGCAGGCAATAATATTTAGTTAGCAGGTGGTTTTCTTTTGATAGATATAGACTCACTGGCCACCTTGCTAGTACCGGGTTGGACCCTATTTTGCCTTCAGAACTGCCTTAATCCTTCATGGCAGAGATTCAACAAGATACTGGAGACAATCCTCAGAGAGTTTGGTAAATATTGACATGATAGCATCAGTTGCTGCAGATTTGTCAGTTGCACATGATGCAAATCTCTCGTTCCACCACATCCCAAAGGTTTTCTATTGGACTGAGATCTGGTGGCTGTGGAGGCCAGTCGAGTTCAGTGAACTCATTGTTCAATAAATCAGTCTGAGATGATTGGCGCTTTATGACATGGTGCGTTTTCCTCCTGGAAGTAGCCATGATAAGATGGTACCCTGTGGTCATGAAGGGAAGGACATGGTCAGCAACAATACTCGGGTAGGCTGTCGCGTTGACACAATGCTCAATTGGGACCCAAAGTGTGCCAGGAGAATATCCTCCACACCATTGGACCACCAGCCTGAAGCATAAATAGAAGGCAGGATGGATCCATGCGTTCATGTTGACGCCAAATTCTGATCCTTCCATCTGCACGTCGCAGCAAAACTCGAGACTCATCAGACCAGGCAACAATTTTCCAATCTTCTATTCGTCAATTTTGGTGAGCCTGTGGGAATTGTAGCCTCAATTTCCTGTTGTTACCTGGCAGGAGTGGCACCCGGTGTGGTCTATTGCTGCTGTAGCTCAGCCGCCTCAAGGTTAGACGTGTTGTGTGTTCAGAGGTGCTCTTCTGCAAACCTCGGTCGTAACGAGTGTTTATCTGAGTTACTGTTGCCGTTCTATCAGCTCGAACCAGTCTGGCCTCTGACCTCTGGCATCAACAAGGCCTCTGCCCCCACAGAACTGCTGCTCACTAGATGTTTTCTCTTTTTTGGACTATTCTCTGGTTGTGCGTGAAAATCCCAGTATATTCACAGAATATGTTTGCAAAAATACCAGGAGATTAAAAACCTGGTTTATGGCTAAATCTGAGGGCTTTATTTTAAAAAATTTAAATGAATTACTAAACACTAATTAACTAACTGGCCAATAACTTCAGCAAGGCCAGCAGGCAATTCTTTAAAAAGTAGACATGAAGCGTTTTTGCAGGGGCAGCTGCCCCTCTTCTGCGTTTGGCGACTGCAGTGCTTGAAACATGATTAGATGTGCATGTTTTCCAAGTGAATCCATGCACATCTAAGTACTTTAATGCTGCAGATGTTTGCATATAGGTGCTCACATGACCGAGTGTATAGGTGCTTAAAAGCACTCCATGGACTGTGTTCTCTATCAGTTTGGTGATCCGTGATATTACACTCTAAGCTGATATACATATTCATCCTTTTGCACTCACACACAAACACAGCCACACTGAAAGTCGCTTGCCCTCGAAGGTGCTATTAAAGTGACACTGTGATACCATCAGGCATAAATATCCATATTTTTTATAAAGCACATTTCTGTCGTGGCGTCTGTGAGGTAAACATGTCCAAAGGCAGGAGAACCAGACACAAATGACAGCAAGCTTGGCTGAAATGTTTTACATTAGAGACTCTTAATGTCTACTGTTTAAAAACAGCTTTAACTTTTAGACACAAAGTTAAAGCTGTTTTACTGCCGTAAAGTGATGCAGTTTTATTATTATTATTCATCCAGTTTATTATTGTAACAAATTAAAAGATAGATGTCTGATGTTTGTTTTAAAAATCATTCCTCTTCATTATTTGACCATTATTTTAACCCACAGTTTTATGAAAACTTTGCTGAAACTGTCATATCTGTGTCCTTTGCCAGATCATAGGTCTGAACTGAAGCTGTGGCTGCCTCGTTCAGTGCGTAGTGAAGTTCCAGTGTCTCGCTGATTCATGAATAATTTAGTTTGGTAGGTATACAGGGACCGTATATGAACTATTTAAGCCTCCACCTACTTAAGGCCGAAGGTCAGTCACCTCAGGAAAAGGAAATTAGCATATCTAAATACTTTTGGGCAATAAATAAAATATTTTCTGCAAGAGGTTTGCTCTACTTCTTTACATTATTTCATATCTTTTATCCTCCAACCATCAAAGATGAAATATGAATCCAAATAGCATTAAATAATCATCTTGAATTCATACAAATCAACTTGGAAGGTGATATCTTGAGAAAATTACATGTGGTCTTTTTTTAATTTTAAGTCTTGTTACTAACGCTGAATATCATCCCTGTATGTTTCAACAAACTAACTGTGAGCTGTTTGTAAAAGAGCAACTTTTGACACCGCTTGCAAACTGTTACAGAAAATATTCCTTCTTGCTAAGACAGAAAAAATAATTATTAAAATTGAATATGTGGCTGTGAGGAAAGACCATATTCATGCAACTCACTGAAAGGAAGCAGATCAGGTTATAGCCTGCAACGTTAGAAAAGAGTAGAGTAAGAACTGCGGCTCTTCTCTGAAATATTAATGTCTTAATGACCTTAAAATTCCTGACATATCAGATTCTGTTCAACAGCAATTCAGAAGCAATCAGTGAAAAGCAATATCTTTAAATATTTGTTAACGTGTAAAATGCTGTAACCTTGAATCTCAAAATAAACCAAATACATGATGTAGTGCTGCATCCAATTTGGTATTTCTGGTAGCTTTCCAATCTAAAACATTTAGTTTTGAAGGAGCGATTTTCTGATCAGTCAGTGTTGCAAAGAAGACGACTAAATCCAGAAACACTGAATAACTCAAACTGATAACCCTCTGAGATGTGACTGTTTTTTTGCATCCTACAATCTGTTCCCACAAAGTTTTGGTTTGTTGACAACTTCTATTTTTTCAAGTGTCCCTGAAAGAAAACAAGGAATTTTGTAAAGTTTATACAGCTGTGGTCTAAAATATCCACTTTAACCATTATGTATTATTACAACATACACACACGCAGCCACACACACACACACTCATTGACAGTGGCTATTATTCCTGGAAAGCCTTTTTCAGGTCCACTGAATATTAGAATTAGTATCATTAAAGGGCCAGGCCAGCACATATAAAATCAATACTTTTAGCAGCAATAGGAGAAAATCAATCACCCTTTAATAGAAGACCATTTGTCTTTTGAGTTAAAGTAGTGGCAGATGGTAGCCATTAAGTATCAGGGATCTTCTGTGGCTCACAGTGAGCCGAGTGTTGAATCGCTGGAATCGAGAGAAAAACCGGGAGGAAGCAACGTTTAACCCGAAGATCTAAACATTTTCAGAAAACCAACGGATTTACAGATGCTCATGCTATCCAAAAGCAGAAAATATTACTACTTCGGTTTTTAAAATAATTCCAGCAATTGTTTTTAACTATCATGCCGATGTTAAAATAACATCGGTAATTTAATCTCTAGTATGTTTTTAAATTAATTTGTATTTGCGCAGACACTCAGAAAGTGAGAATGAAAGTTTAGTCTCTTTCTTTAAGCCAAACTTAGTGTCACATCAATGAATCTTACAAATGAAAGTTCAAATCTCAAGTCATCAACACTCTTAAAGCCTTATTTAAGATATTTAATCTAAAAAACAACAACAAAATAACATATGTTTAAAACAGTTAAAAAAGAATATGGAATAAACGGTAACACTTAATTTGAAGTGTTAAGACTGACATGTCATAAGCATGCCATAACATCTGTTATGAAGATTTAAAGACACTTTTAATGCAAAGTTTACACTTTAATTGACTTTTTATGCAAGTTTTGGTAGAACTTTGAATTAAGAGGGCAATTATTGACCAAATAATGCAACTTTTAGTTCAGGTTTGCATTAAAAGTGTCGTTATTTACTGAATGGCACTTCATGACAACATTACAAACTTTCATAAAGACTCCTTGAACATATTCATTACAGATGTGACATCAGTATTATGCACAGCCCTTCAAATTAGCTGTTACTGAATAAACACCAAGTCAGAGTCATCATATAGCTTCACATGGAAAATTTCCATAAAGTTGGTTGCATTTATATCTTTGGTTAGTATACAACACTTACAAGGCAATATTAGGAAGAGGAGTTGGTTATTTTAGAACAAAACATTAATAGTTAGACATGAATAATTTCTATCACCAGCAAATTAAAGTGCTGAGTTGTAAATGACGCCAAAATATTTGCATAATTTCAATTTATCACTTACCTTTATTCAGAAATCTTTAACCTATATCAGAAATTACTTGCATCTTTGTCTTAAATGTAGCTGGTATCACATTTTCATTTATTTGGCGAAAAGATAAGCTTGCAAACTACACTATACAAACTGCAACAGATGTAAAAATGTTCCTGAATAAGAAAAAACTGAGACTTTGTCCTCAGTCGAGCTGCAAGAAAAAGGTTTTGTAAATGCGTTTCTCTAACAGAAGGTTATTTATCTTAATGAATGTTTCATTAAAGCTCAAATTAATAAATACTTAGTTACAAAAACACAAAGGTCGAAAACCAAAGTTTAAATGCAAACGCTGGTTTTACTTCTTACTTTGCGATGATTAACTCAGTCAGATTGTTTTGTGAGATATATTTTGAACAAATCAAACCAGTAAGACAGGAAACAGACAGACAATCCAAACAAAGACTCAAACTAAAGTAGATCCCAGATCTAAATGCTGTAAGAAAATATTTCAGGTGAATGCTAGCGACAAGAAGGGAAGGGAACATGAAACATGAAAACACCCAACACTCCAATTCTTTAAAGTAGCTTTTATTTAGGAAGTGAAACCAATTTTGAGTGTTTTCATTGTGCTTTACATCACCACCAACCCAACTGGAGGTCCAAACGGACCTCAGAGGAAGAGCTTATAACAGGAAGCTTCAGTAAAAATAATCATCATCGTCTTTGTCGTCATCCTAACTGTACAGATCTGTAGAAATAGTCCGACTCCAAAGTCACATCAGTTCGTATGTACAAGGCCGTTAGCTGCAAAATAGATGCATTCTTGTTTGCTCTTAAAAAAGGTGTTGTGTTGATGCTTTCAGAAATATTTCCAAAAATGGCACAGCATTCTGCAAACTGTCACTTTTCTTTCTTTTTTTGTTGAATATTTTCTCATGTTATTAAAGGACAGTACAGCCTGTGTGTTGCCAGCAATCTTTTTTTTTTTTTTTTTACATTTTTTTCATCACACTAGAAAAGGGAGAAGGAGGTTGTTTCTACATACAAGGCATTTTCTACCTGAATCTAAACTCCTTCACTGTGCTACTACTTCTGACTCAAAAAGAGTTGTGAGATATAATTTGTAAGAGGAAGTGCTTTTTATATAAGAATAGTTTAACTACCTTGTGGCTATAATAGGCTACAGTAATTCATAGTAGAGTCTAAGTGTTCAGAGATGCTCTCTGGTGCTGAAATATTGACCATGTTTGCTCTTTCTGTTGTTAAATTCAAACAGAAAGATACTGTACTAGCAGAGACATATTTCCGTCTACGGAGTCGCACACTTTAGCGTTTAGATCTAAAAAAAAGTCAAATCTGGAAGTCAGAGACACTCAATCAGCACAAACCGACTGCAAAGCTGCTCTTTGTTGAACTTTGAACAGCATCATGTTACAGTCACAAACTTTAATACATTTTATGGGAATTTTATGGGTTAAACAAACATTAAATTGGGCTTAACTGGAAGATAACTGGAGTGGAAAGAAAGATACATGCATTGTTTTTTGTTGTTTTTATTTAAAGAAACTTTGATAATTAGTGTAGGGATCTGTATTTTCTCGTCTTAAATCCGATACCACTAAATAAAGTGGGAAGTCACTTCATTAGCAAACAGAATCCACCTATTTGTAATTTAATCTCAGTGTAAATTACAGTGAAAAAGTACCAGATTAATCACAGTCTGGGATTAATGATTAATTACTGTAACTAACTTTGTAATCTTGAAATATAGACATGCACAAAGTTGTACAAGCCTAACTAGCCACAGTCTAACCTGTTAAAATGTAAGAAATTATCTGATTGGTAATTTAGCTGCAGAGAGCTGGTAATGTCTCTCAGTGCAAAGGGAAGCGTAGGCCACTGCACACGTATACAAGGAGTAGAAAACCTGTTCAGGGGAAAACTGACAGAAAGGATCAGTGATGTCACCCTGGATAAAGGCTCATATCACAAAACCTCCCCTGTCTGCACATTTTCAAAAAATGTTTCATTGTCTCAAACCAAACATGTCTGAAGATTCTCAGTATTTATGTTCAAGAAGGTTTATAGGAAGCCATTTTGTTTTTAATATTCTATGGAACTTGTGCGCAACGGTCGTTTGTCCTCCTCCAGGAAAACCACCGGCGTAATTTGTGCATGTGAATGCGACGCAACACAAGAAACTTGAAAAATGTTGAACTTTTGTTAAACCTTCATCTTTCGTTGCTGTTTTTCATTTGTAATGCTCTGCTGGAGAGAGGCGTCTAGGTCAAAATATCATTGATTAATCTAAGTTTGGTATAATGTGTGCTTTAAAATGTTAATATTAATTTCATGCGTTAACGTTACCAACCCTAGTATGAATACAGTTGTTCTGTGAAGTCCTCAGAGGCTTTGCTTGAGAACGCCAGTACGTCACAAACCTCCCCAGACAGGGTCAAGCGCTAAAGCTAGCGGACTGGAGGAAGAGCTTCAGAGATCCACAGAGAATCTGTGGACAGGATATGTTTTAGTCGTAAACTTTATCTACCTTTACGTTACGGCAGAAAACCTGAAGAACTCCTGATGGTTTCCATGAGCAGCACAGGGTGACATCACACATATAAAACAAGATAACCTGTTCATTTGACACTAAATTGTTCTTTTCCATCCCTACTTGCCAACTATTGTGTGTGACAGAAAACAAATAGTGCGTCTCATGCCAGTATCGCATTGAACTGAATGGGTGTTAAGCATTTAAAGCAAACTGGTTATTGTTGGAAGACAGATGGAGCTAAAATCAAGGCAGTTCTTTAAGTAAACTTCATTACTAAGACTGCAAAAACAAAAACATCTTACCATTTTTGTCCAGTTTCTAGTTCAAATATCTTAGGACAAATGAAATGAGACAATCTAACTTGCGTGACTTTTCAGTGAGATATGACAGCTTATTTAAAGTCAATAATTCCTTAATATTGATCCAAAAGTTCCAGTTAAATTGGTGGATTATTTCACTTATGACAAGATATTTTACCCACAAGTGAAATAATCTACAATTGCAACAAATACTTTATACTGATTTTTAAAAGCTCTTATTTCTTACTGAAAAATTACTCATAAGTTACTTTTGTCTTTTTTTCAAGTGTGATAAGGTAACTAGAAACTGGACCAAAAAATACTTTGCAATATTTTTACTTCCAACAGAACAACAACCCTAAACACACAAAGTTTAAATCAAGGTTTATACCCATGTTAGAATTACAAAAATCAAGAATCTGTGGTAATACTTGAATGTTGCTGTTCATTTATATTCTCAGTTTGGTCAGACGAAGCTCCAGCTACTTAGCAAAGAAGAATTAGACAATATTTCAGCATCTAGATGTGTAAACATGGTACAGATACGCCAAAAAGCAACTTTTTAATTGTTGTTTTGGGGGGGTTCTAGCAAAAAGTTTTTCTTTAACAGTTTATTTGATGGAATGAGAATAAGACTGACATGACACTGTCATAAACATGAGATAACACCTGATGTGAACATGAAGAAGTCTTTATGAATGTCTATAATTGTTTTCATGAAGTGTCATTTGGTAAATAATGAGTTTTAATCCAAAGTTGCTTTAAAAGTTGCATAAAAGTCCATTAAAAGTGCCAAATTTGCATAATTTTGTAAATAATGACAATTTAATGCAAAGTTGGCATTTTTAATGGATGTTCAATGCAACTTTTAAAGAAACCTTGCATTAAAAGTGTGATTATTTACCAAATGACACTTCATGACAACAGTTATAGACATTTTTAAAGACTCCTTCATGTCTATGACAGTGTCATGTCAGTCTTTTTCACACCCCGTCAAATAAAGTGTTACCAGTTTTTCTACAAGCCATGTATTGAGTTCCTTCCACTTCATAGCTTTGCATAAAATCCCAATAAAACACCAAAAAGTCGCGGTTGTAACCAGATACAGTGTGACAGAAGTTCAAGTTCATCCATGTTTCAGCACCAGAGATCTACCTTCTACTTTCTACAATATTTTAGAATATTAATACAAGGCAGGCAGTGCAAAAACCCACGTACAAAAAGACCCGGCTCAACTCAACCCAACCCAGAGCTCTCCAAATACAGGAGCTGATTCATTTCTGGGAATCCCAGCAGCATCTAGCAGCTTGTAGTAACACTAATGTAATCAAAAAGCTAATGATCCCATCATCTAATTTTGACAAGCTGGCTTTGTAACAGAGAGTAAATACTTGAGGTCTTACTGTAAATATTTAAAGAACACCCAATTAGGAAAAAGTCCAGAAAAATTTCCCTGGAGTCACAACAGAAGCACAGTTCCTGCAAATTTAGAGCTCTTATCCCAACCCATCTATTATTCAACGCTTTGTTCGCTAACTCCCTGAAATTTAATTTCTTGCAACTATGTAGAATAAAAGTAGTTGGAGGTTTAAAAAAATTACAAGCAGTTATGACCAGCGCTTCTTTGAACATATCATGCATTATTGCTCAGTCGGATGTGAACGGAATATTGCCCGTGTCAGAAAAGCTGCTTCATTTGCCTCTTATCTAAGCAGTTTGGCAAAAAATATATTTAAAAAAAATACTCATAAAATTGGCATAGTTTCTGTTATTTAGACAGCTTCTTTTTTTTTTTTTCTTTTGTTGTTTTTTGCATGCAAAGGTTTTGGATACTTAAAGTGGCAAACATAAAAAAGATACTCAAAGTTTACAAAGTGTCAAATGCTTTGGCATATTTGTAACAAAGGCAAAATACTGCAATAAAGTGCAAAATAATAATAAATAAATAAATAAATAAATAAATAAATAAATAAATAAACATGAAAAAATGTATTTTATAACACTAGAAAAGGTTTAACCTTTTCTAGTGTCTGACATTAAAAATGACAGACATTTTTAATGTCCACATTCCTTTTGAACAAAGACAAATAAATAATGAAAAAACATATAAATATTAGGTCATTTTGGAGCAGCCTGATGGCTCAGTTTGTGTTTTGTGCTAATATTTAACTAGAGGATCATTTTATTATTATTATTCAGAAGCCAATTGTGTTAAACATTAAAAAGAACTTCACATTTTTTTCTGTCACTTCTATATTTTCAATGTATTTTTAGGAAAAGTGGGTCTTACTTGTTTTCACAATTCATTGTGGTTCAATGATTCACCATGGATGAAATCAGGTTGAGGTGTAAGAGAATATTATAGATACTGTGGCTCAATTAATGGACTTAAAAGTTGTTCCTAGCAATTCAGTTTAAAAAGTGAAACTCATATAATGTGTAGATGTATTACACAGAGGCCAGTTTACACTAATTTGTTTATGCATTTTGATTTCATACACCTCTGGCCACGGAAGTTACTGGAACACCTGAATACACAAGGTTTTCTGAATATAGTGAATTTCAAATTCTCATTACTGCTCATTATGATGAACCCGATTCGTCTCAAATTAAATTATTGTGCACAATTTACTGCTAAATGTTTTCCTTCCACTCAGTTTTGGATGCTTGCATCATTCTGTGAACGATCAGCTTCTTGTGCAGTGACTTGTTCTGGCTTATTCTCCATATGGAAGATGCCAATGATTGTCTGAAGTGTAATTATAAAGGATGCCAGGATTTTTAAGGCCAGAACTTACATTTCCCCATTAAAAATCACTTTTAGTTAATTATATGAGAAAGTGAATTTTGGGTTTTCTTTCGCTTCAAGTTATAGTCACAAAATGCTTCACATATATCCCTCCATGTGTAATTAATCTACGTAATGTATGAGTTTCATTTTTGTTCATATTTTCCACCATAAAAAGCAGAACACTGGTTATTCTTCTGATTCCTTTGCATTTTCTTGTAAGCTTCAGTTTCAGTGAAAAGAAGACACGAGAATTATCCTTAGATTATGAATGTTTGTGTCGGAAAAAGCTGAAGATAATTTGCTCGGACGGCGGATTCTGTGCTTGATCACATAAACTCTGAGAAAAGACAGAGACGTCGAGGAGCAATTGTGCTTTTGTGTCGTTTCCTCGTTGGTAGAAAAACATCTGACGTGGATTTAATAAGGACACAAATAGATCTCAAAGTATGATGCACCAGATGTGCTGTGCTTTAGTTTACCTCACTGGGGGATAAATCCTATCAGGTTCTCTCAAACCTTTTAATAAACCTTCAAATAAAAACAACTGACCGGCTTGCAAAACGAGAAAAAAAACCCCAACTCCTCCTTTGTTGCTCTCTGGCTAATCTTTTGGAGTAAAGCAGAAGAAATCAGATGTAAATGCAGTGAATAAACCCCAGATGTGCGTTCAGAGACTCTCATTCACTCAGTGAGCTCAGTGGGGAAAAAGCCCCCTTGAAGCACGCAGACTCGTAGTGCTTGTTCAGGTAACTCTTGAGCGCAAACGTCTTGTTGCACCGCTTGCACTTGTAATGCTTGAAGGCCGAGTGAGTCTGCATGTGGGCGCGCAGGTTGGACCGGTCGGCGAAGGCTTTCCCACAGTGCGCGCAGCCGAAGGGCTTCTCTCCGGTGTGCGAGCGCATGTGGCCCTGCAGCAGCCACGGCCGGCTGAACGCTTTCCCGCACACGTCGCACTTGTGCTTGAGGTCGTGTGTGAGCAGGTGCATGGCCATGGCGGGCATGGAGACGTACACTTTCCCACACGTCGGGCACTTCTTGGCCATCTTGCTGTCGATGCTCCTGTGCGTCTGCTTGTGTCGGCTCAGGTTGGAGGACGTGGCGTAGGTTTTGCCGCACTCGCTGCACGTGTGCCTCTGCGCGGCCCCGCGCGGGTTCGCCGCTGCTTTTCTGCGCGACCGTCCGTCCATGATGAAAAAGGCGTCCACTGAGTATCCTTCGCTCACGGCGGCGTCTCCGTTGATGTACCCGCCGGCCGAGGACGAGACTTCGGACCTCGGACTGTCCGGCTGGTCCGAGTCCCCATGGATGTCGCTGTGGATGCCTGAATAGGTGTTGTTAATGTGGCCGTAGATGATTGACGAGTGGCTGGGAGAGGGAACTTTAGAGATGACTGAGGAATCACTTCCCACCACGTCTTCATAGGGACTCGGACTTAGATAGTCACTGACGTAACCTAAGGAAACAACAAAACACATTAGTCATCATGGAGGGAGGGACGATGAGACATCAATATCTGGGTTGTAATTCTTGTGATGTATCCAACTCTTGTGCTTTTGGGTGTGAGAATCTGCTTTAGATGACCAAAAAATCCAACTATAGAGCATCAAAACAAGATGTAGACTGCAAAAACACAAAATCTTGAAGGGTTTTTTGGTCTAGTGTAGACTTGAAATAAGACGAACTGGTTTTGATAACTAGGATCAGTTGAAATGGATGATTAGGTTAAAATGACTTTGAATTCAAGATGATGTGTTGTGAATTAGCACCACATAAATAAATGGAATCAAATTAAAACTCAACTTTGCTTCTAATGACTGTTTACTTGTCCCTGAGTTTAAAATATTTGACTCAAATCTGGTGATGTTGATCAAAATGTTCATATAATTTCCATTATGCTGTTTAATTTGTGAGGTGTATCAATCAGCAAAACAAACATGATACAACCAATTCCATAATTTACAGTTCCTACAGTTTTCTCAGGTTTTTAAGCCTCTATGATTTTTATCCAAATGTACCGAAGGTATGATCAAACATTCCACCTTTAGTTTAATCAAACCAGAGCATACAGGTCTGGAAATACTTAGGAGCCCACTGCACCAAACTCCATTGAAATCCTCCTGGTTACTCCACCAAATATTGATTTTTGAATCAAACTCTTTCTGAATTAAAACATTAGTGTTGTTGTTTCTAAATGAATATGAACTTGTTTTCTTTGCATTATTTAAGGTCTGATAGCACTGCCTCTTTTTGTTAATTTGACCATTTTTTCATTTTCAGCAAATACTAAAGTTTTGCTTGGAATTTCAGAGACATCTTGTCAATCGCTCATAGAATAAAAGAACAATGTTCATTTTACTCAAACATAAACATATGAAGAGTAAAATCAAAGAAACTAGTCATTTTAATTGTTCTCTTACTTTTTCCAGAGCTGTATATCTCCAAATATTCAGTTATTGTCACTAAATGTACTGACATTGTAATTTAGATGTATGACTGAGTGACTTTTCAGCCTATATGCAAGTAAGCACTGGTTTCATTTTGAATATTAATGCCTTAGCGGTCTTTCAGTTTCATTCTGGGGTTAATATGAACATTTTGCACATAAACCATGCTGTTTAAACTTTTGTGTAATTGTTTAAAACAATGGATGTGGCACCTTGAACACAAGGCAAACCCGACTTTCCTTTCCAGATATTTTGGCTTATTTCCACATCGAATAAGTGTTTGACATGTTGGCTTTAACTTTGGCTACATTCACACTGCAGCCTGATGTGACACAATTCCAATTTTTTGACATAATGTGACCTGTATCCGATCTTTTCATGGCAGTGTGAACAGCTCAGGTCGGATTCTTTTAGAACGTGACCCAAATCCGATACGTATCCGATTCAAATGTGACCATAATGTCCAGGTCTCATTCAATCGAACTGAACGTCAATGGTTCTCAACAAATCTCACTATTCTGCGTCCTGATACGAGAAGAAAAACAACAACCATGACGACTATATGAGGATTAAGTTGTTAATATGTTGCTCCGGCCGGATAACAACTTCAAATATGTA
>CAEGAF010172991.1:0-19435 GCA_903067075.1 Micropoecilia bifurca
TCCTCCCACAGCCCAAAAACATGACTGTCAGGTTAATTGGTCTGTCTAAATTGGCCCTAGGTGTGAGTGTGTGTGTGCATGGTTGTTTGTCCTGTGTGTCTCTGTGTTGCCCTGCGACAGACTGGCGACCTGTCCAGGGTGAACCCCGCCTACCGCCCGGAACGCCAGCTGGAGATGGGCACTAGCAACTCCCAACCCCACTAAGGGACAAGGGTGCAAGAAAATGGATGGATGGAAGGCTCATGAGTTTTTTCATTTTAGACTGATCGCCCTGTTCTGAAATGAAATATCTCTACAATAAATTCTGCATTAAAATGATTAATATGATGCTTCTTGGCAGCGTGCTCGAGTAAAATGAATTAACATAAACTTTCAAATTCATCTGTTCAGCTGTTAGGCTTGTATGATTAAGAAACAATCACACCGCATTATATTACATTTACACAAAATTTTACTATTCTTTCTGATGCGCCCCTGTACAAATTTAGTTTTTTTATTCCCAAAATAATTTTGATTAAAAAAAATGTCAAATACACCTAAGTAAGTAAAAAAACTGCTTTCAAGTAGTTATTTAGTTAATAAAGAAAACAGTTCAGCAAACCAAGGTTCATCCCATTTTCTCCATTTGTACACATTGGCTCAAATTGTTTTTTGAAGTGTTTTTTTTAAGTTGTACTACTTTTTTAGAATTGCACTGCTAATAATTCAAAGTAAAAGCATTTTCTATTTGCATAGTTAAAAAATTCAACATTAACAAGTTTTATTTTATTTCTACAGCTTTTTTGTTAGTCGAAAATACATATTTAAATTTTAAGGGTGGTAAATATTATACCTCATAATTTTCAAAATAGTTAATTCAGTTAAAATCAGCTTAGTTCATTTTGAATTGAAAATGTTGGAAAAAATACATGTTAAATATCCGCGTGTTATTAGGCTCAAGGATTATTTGAGGTCATGCCTTACAACCAATCAGTGATTTGACAGACTAGTTAGTATGCAGCTGATGTGTGATTGTTAATTTCAGTCACTAAAGACTTTACATCTGTCTTGGACTTGCAGGGAACGGTTAAAACTTGATTTGGACAAGCCCCATAAATATTTGAGAGACGATTTAAACTTGTACGACATAAATTGTAAATTTAAGACCTCTTGCATATAAATAAATGTAATACAACAATCACTGATTTTATTAAAGTTCTTGCGCAGATAACTACAAAACAACATCCACCTTGTTGAGCGTTTAATCTGACAAATATCTTAAAAGACTTACCTGTCAGCATTTTTGCGCAACCTTCTGTTTACCAAAACATCACGTTTTCACTCCGAAAGTCAGAAACCAGCAGTAAGAAATCTTGTCAAACTTTTTAATACAACTTGTCACGCCAGTGGACAAGTGACACAAATTCTGTTGACAGACTTCAAATACCCAAATGAGCTCAGTGAAGTAAGCCAGCCGGGCGGAGGTTTGCTTGTGTGGAAAGTCATTTATAAACGCCAAGGGTAGCCATTCATGCTCAATGATTTAGGACTTTCAAAACACATTTCTGGCTCATTTGAATAATAATGGTCATAAAAAAACACTGCCTGAGGCGCAGCAAGCATACATCAAGCAACAACAAATGCCCACTGAAGTTGTCGAAAGGCCTACAAACATGAAAACAATTAGGACATGCAACTTAATTTGCAAACGGGATGTTTCTCAGCGAGACTTTGCTCATTCTAATGAGTTTCAAAAGCAGTTGGTGTCTGGAAATTTGTGGTGCTGCTGATTGACCGTCGCAGGCATTTAGCGTGTTTCATACAGTACAACCTCATTGAGTAGATATTCAAACTTTAGCCTGTTTACACATACACACACTACATATTTTGTTTTCTATTTTTATGTCAAGACATAATCACACTAGGTACCTGATGATAAGGCATTCAAGCACCCACATGCACGGACTCCCTCAAAGATGAATCAAACAAACCTATCCACTTCAAACAGATGACCTTGTGATTGCCTTACATCAAAACTAGCATGCAATTAGGGCTGAGTAGTGTTCATCAGCCTGGCCTTGCTTTGACCAGAGGCTTTTCATTGTCCAACGCACTTGGCAGCAAACATCAGAAAGAGATTCAAAGATGAGAGCAATTACATCTTACCAGCATGTTTAAAAAAATACACCTTTAACCCCTGAATAAAAAGCCATTTTGATTTTAATATAGTCTTTCTACACCAGTTGGCTTTGATATTTCAGATGTGAACCTTTGTGATTTGCACTGAAGAAGCAGTAAATATATTTTGTAGCTTTGGGAACAGAAAAATAAGTGCAATGTTCCATGAGGCAAATGTCAGGTTGTTTTCTCTTACAGTTGGTTATCTGGGTTTCAACTTTGGGTGCGTTCACACTGCAGCCTGAAGTGACCCAATTCCGATTTCTTTTTACTTTGACATAATGCAACCTGTATCCGATCTTTTCATGGCAGTCTGAACAGCACAGGTCGGATTCTTTTCGAATGTGACCCATATCCGATACGTATCCGATTCAAATGCGACCTAACGTTCAAGCCGCATTAATCCAAACTGAGCGTCACTGATTCTCAACAAATCTCACTATTCTGCATCCTGATACTCGTAAGAGGAAAGTAAAACAACCATGATGGACTCTAATGAGGATTAAGTTGTTAATATGCTGCTCCAGCCAGACAACAAATTCAAATATGTAAGCTAAGCTCCACCATTAGCCTCCATGTTTACTTCTGCAAACACTGAGCACTTCTTCTTTTTATGGTGATTGGCAGACCACTGAGAACGCTGACGCTATTGCGTCCTCTACTGCGCATGCGGGACACTTTCAGGTCGTTTGCCCGCCCAGGCAAAAAAATCGGAATTGCCAAAAAATCGGAATTGGGTCACTTCAGGCTGCAGTGTGAACACACTCTTTGTTCATTTCCACTACTGCAGGTTCTTCATATTTGACTTTACTTTATCTCCTCTGGTATATCCTCTCTTCTTACCCCACCTCTGGTCAACTGGAACTGTTCTTAAATAGGCTCCAAGCCAGTTTATCAACAAGTCTTATCAAAACAAACTGTTTGCAGACTAGGAAAACGAACCAATAATTTTAAAAAATCAACAAACCCTGGCATGCAGCAGAGTTGCTTGAACTATGTTGCATGACATGAGTCATATCGTGATTGTGTTCTGAGTGCTAAGCTAATGCGGATGACAACATCCCAGGCCACCTCTGAAATTGGTTTGAAGAGAGCCATCCTCAGTGGGCATCTAACAGCTGTGACTAGTGCTGCCCAGACTGAGTCAGATCACACAAAACACAATCTTGTAATTTGGTTGTGAATGGGGTCACAGTCAGAACTGTATAACTTTATAACCCTGACACTTTTCCTCCCTATAACCCCTGTTAACTTTGTGTTGGAGCAACATATTTACGCACACTGGCAGAAACTCCTGTTGGAATTAAGATGTGGTTTTAATTATAATACTGAAATGATCGTAGGGACTGTAAGGACATGTAAGTAAGTGTTTAAGAACGGATATTAAGATGGAGATGAATCAGCTGTTGACTGTAGCTTCAGTGAACCTGTGCAGCCTTGGGATTCAAACCTCCTTCCCATGAAGAGAAGGGCTCCAACAATGCGCTGCCTCTCTATTATCACCCTCTCTGAAGCCAGGTCTAAAGAAACAGTTTTACCTTACTCTTGGGAAGATAAAGATTCCATTACATGACAGATTTTTCTTTTTGAAACTCCTCTTCCTGCTGGAACCAGAAGTTGGAACCAGAAGGTTTTGAATCAATAGTTATAATAACCAGCCTTTAGTCAGTTTCAGCCCTTCATGCCTCGATCGCCAACATTCATCAACAAAACTCTTGAGACAGCTCTATTTATGCAGACAATAATATGGGTGCACACAGATGGACTCTGAAGACAGTTGGTTAACCTTGATTTCATTTAGGATTTTTCTGAGTATCACAGAAACAATTACAATAGAAGGGAACAGCCTAAGTCAATGTAACTGTGTGAATACTAGTTTAATTTACAATGACAGTATGATAGCATAATAAAGAAACCAAATTATCTAAGAACTGAAGAAACTTATCCGAGCGGTAGTCTAGTTTCCAAAGCTTGTTTTTTCTGATAGATGCTGCACCACTCTATAGAAAAGTAGATTCCAAAGTGACTTTTTTCTTTATTTGCTTGTCACACTTTGGCCTCATGGATTGTCTTTTATCATCTTTGTATTTGCAGATAGCGACATCACACATTGTCTCCACTGGAGACCATGTTCCTGCATTCAGTTCATACATGCATCCACATATGAAACAACATCCAGAGGACAATACCCACCGCAGCCTAGGTGGAAGTGACATAAACAAGCACTCACATCTCACTGACTTAAAAAAGCTACGAGCAAACAATGCAAAGTGAAAGGATATTAATATTTAAATAGATCATTTGCAAGATTGGTATAATTAGCGCCTCATATTCATGTATTCACTTCGGGGATATCACATCGAGACATGTCTCTTTATTCAAATAGGATACAACATGTCACAGGGTGCATATATGCAAATGCACATATGCCACTAATTACACATTGCCTGTCACAAAGAGGGAGAGGTTCTCAGCAAAAAATGTTCAAAGTTTTTTATGAACTGTTCAACCAGGCTGCTCACGCTGCTCAGGTCTAATTAAAACATGCATGTCCCCAAGGCCTTATCAAAGCACTGCAGAAATATGTACATCTCAAATAGAGAAGAATTAGCTATATAAAGGACCTCCCTGGTGCTTTTGTCCTACGCATATTCCTGGCTCCACTAACAAACTTTATTTCTGATTGATTCTCAAAGTCCACCTCAGGGATTTGAGAATATTTTGACCTGAGGCGGGGGACTTTTATTTTGACATCTTCTCCCCCGGCACAATCACAGATTTGATACCGCACTTGACACCAGCGGAATTCAAGGCGGTTGTGATCCGTATTGTTATTTTAATGAGGTGGAAATGAAATGTAAAACTTTCAGGAAGTGCTTTCTAATTAGTCAAATGATACGGCAAGTACGAAATGCCAGCTGACAAACCCATACATTGTGTAGTGCCCAGCTATGATAACAGGTTTTATTTTAAGGCATCAAAGAAAATGTGCTGTACTTATAATAAGGTTGCCACAAGTTTTGACTGACGCTCTGCATAAGGCAATTCCATCACACTTGTAGTTATTTTTACACAAATATGGCACTGTGAGTTAATTATGAATATTCATGAGTTATATTTTTGGCCAAAGTTTTTAGAATGAGTCCATGTCTAACATTGGATAACATGTTAAACTGCATCGTGCACAATTACTTGATGGAAAACTCAAAGCTGCAGCAAATATTTCTGCACGTTGATAATATGCAGACCTTAATTTTAGTTATGGTTCGCAAAATCAAAGGTCCAACTTGACCATAATTAGTGTAGGATGTCAAAATAGGGTAATTATGATTATTATTACTATTCATTTTGTTATTATTAATATTAGTAGTAGTAGTATTTTCAATTTTATTGCCTATCTGAAGTGAAACCTTCAGATTCCTTTCTATAACCATTAGATCTAAAGCTCTCAAATGGCAAGTTAATTTGAACTGTAAGGAGGAAAACATGAGCCCCACACTGTCTCCTCATCTCACATACTGCTGTGCAAGTAAAACATTTGTTTAAAATAAAGGTGTCTAAATTTTTAGTTTGAATATATGATTCATATCTGGGCAAACAAATATGATGTTTCAGTGTAAAAATCACCAACAATTAATCACAAATTGTACCACAAAAAAAAAGACCAGACATAGGCAGTTTTTGTTCTGGGCTTCAGCAGGGGGTTTTCCTAGCTCATCTGCTTCAGTGCTTGCAAAAGGCGTTACTTGTTTGAAATAGAGTTGACCACTAAGAAGAAACATTGACTGTGTGTTCTGATACCACCATATTTTCATTTCACTGCCCACTAACTGGCTAAAACAATGGCCAGTCAGTCTGAATAATCGTGACCCAACTTTCACGAAAGCAAATGGTTGAATAGGACAAAAGGCGTCTTTGTAGCCACACAGAAAGGAGAAACATACTGAAAGTTCACTGCTTAAGTCGTCATCCAAAGTAGATATAATGCCAAGCCAGGAAAGTTTTGTATTAATCAGAGAATCAGCCAAATATTTATTTTTTAGAAGCTGGAGATATCCACGGCTCAGTTTGTCTCAGAATCTGTTTTACAAGTCAATGTGCAAAAGTCTGTGTGTGGCAGAAAGGTTACCTTGCACATCACACTCAACCTACCATCCCCAGTCAAGAATAGTGGTGACAATATTATGCTGTGAAGCTGGTCAAAGACTTCAGACTGAGTGTCAAGTATTCCAATAAAAGTCTGTTATTATTAATTGTGTTTGCTTTTTCATTTCCCTGTGTTATGATCTTATGACAATTTTGTTAGCTGCCATTGCTGGATAAACTTTAAAATCAGTCCATCGATTATTTTTTCTGTAAACAGTGGGCTGCTGTGTGATGTCATTGTTCTTTTTCTGGACATGGCGGTTGCTTTGAAGATACAAACCATTCACTCAGAAACAAAATGTTTGAAATGACCATCAATGTCTGCTGTGTGAACATAGCCCTAGTCATAGACTAAAATCTTTAAAAACAATATGCATTTCTTTTAATTATGCCAGTCAAAATTAGTGGAAACAAAATTCCACTAAAATATGATATCAGGTTCCTGGGTTGTTTTGGTTCCCCAGTCTTTGTCTTTTTTTTTTTATTGTGATCTACCTTAGTTTGATCAATCTTTTATTATTGAGAATAGGTCTGTTGTACTTATTTATTATTTATTCCTTCAGATTTAAGTTCTGCCTGTTCCACAGTTGATTTACTCCTCCTTGATCGTATGTACAATCTCTCTCTGTCTGTCTCTCTCTCTCTCTCTCTCTCTTTCTCTCTCTCTCTCTCTCTCTCTCTTTCTCTCCCTCAGGCTGCCTTCTGCTCTCCCTTCACAGCTGCACCCTGTTCATAAACAGTGCCAATTATTTGACTACTATCAAACTTTCAGTATTTCCATTACCCTACAGAGTATCAAATCAGCCAATTTGTTGTCAAGTCAAGAGCATGTTTAGCAAGTGCACTTGTCAAAAGTAACTGACAGAAATATATTTGGATTTTCTTCATCTGCTTTTAAGTTCACACGATACGCATTAATATTAACAAATTGTTGCATTTTTATACATCGAGACAAAGGCTTCTCCATCTATTTCATGGAGCTTATAGATGTCCAAAAAGGCTGTCTGTTAGAGGAATATGTATTCAGCTCAAATCAAAGTGCTGCTGCACATGGTAATCTCTCTATATTAAGGATGTCACTTTTTCAAATCTTTTTTGCAATTGCAGCTTAATATCCTTAACCACTCCTGTCTGCAGGGCCAGTGATCTTCAGCAAGCGTGCATACACAGAGTCACTAACTGTTTCATCATATACATCCATGATGTGCAGGTATCCAACTGAAGAAGTTGGTCATGTGTATCGTTCAAATACCAGCTGAAAAAGCTCTTGATTAAGTTGGGAAGTCATGTGTGTAAAATTCACACTTTCTCTTTTGCCACCACCACTTTTAGTGGAAAGGTATCCCAAGTCCGCGTGTGAAGCACACATATATGTAAACTCTAATTAAGTGAAGAAGTGGTAAACAGTGATATCAAATTAATTACATGCTGACAACTGAATTCCTTTGTAGATTTTAAAGTGAGCTCATTTCTAATTTCAAGCTAATATAATTAGATCCAGAGCTGTTTTAGAAATTCAATGCCTCATCTCTTCTATGAAAGGCGAATTATTTACACTTGGTTTGTTTTTGATGATACATTCCTAAAATAAAGACCCAGCAATGTTCTGAGCAGCAGGTAAAATGGATTAATTTATAGTTTTGCCGGATTTCCTGAGGTCTTTTTCATCCTATTTTGCCGACCTGATTCAACTTAATTTACTTGTATAATTAAAATCACACTGATGTACCGTACCTGTTTTTTCTTTCCCCCACTTACTGACCATTTACCAAATCTACAAAATACTTTGGAAGTTGTATGTTTTCTATGGACTGAGTTCTCTATGCCACCAGGGCAGAGGCAGATGCATGTTGAAGGTAGCATTTAATTATAAAACTCAGACATAGAGGATATGCTAAAAACTCACAGGAACCAGGGTTGGAGAAAACGGTGGAACACAGCGGGAAATGACAAAAACTGGGAGACCTAAACAGTGGGATCTGGGATTACTGAAAAAGGAGCAGGTGAATGATTAGAAACAGGGACCGTGTGCAGCTGTGAGAGAACGTAACTGAAGTTGAGCTGAAGAAATCGGGGGGGGGAGACGAGGAAGCTGCTGCTGCTGCAGATATAGCAACCACACTTTACTGCAGACTGCTGCAAGGCTGAAGATGCAATGTTTGACACAGGAGATGCAGCAAATGGTGCTTGAGACATGAGGGCTCAGGACTAGGAGCAGGCCTGGGCTGTGGAAGAAACCTGAGACTAGACCTGGAGTGGAGGTGTCTCAGTGACAGCGACATCTTCAGCGAGGAGAGAAAAAAAAAAAAGAAAAAGCAGCAATAAACACCAAGACAGGTATGTGGTGGTGGAGGAGGTTTGATCTGTGGCTGATCTGTGGCACAAGAGGCATGGTTGCTACTAGAGCTGGTGATCATTGAGATCAAGGAACAAATATTTGCCCCCTCACCCCATTTCTCCATCCCACTCCAAAGGTTAGTTCCCACATTTAATCTGCACAATGAACTTTGAATGATAAAGATCTGCTGGTACACTTAACTGATGCAATAACTCTGAATCATTTTCGACATCTGTCTACTTGGTCCATGTCTTGACTGGTTCCTTCTGTCATAATTTGTGATTCTTTTTTTTAAAGAACCTAAAGGCAGACAGGAGTCTGAAAGTTGCAGGGTGAACATACTTTTATTAATTTAAAAAAAGACAAACTTACAGGTAGTGCACAAAAAGATTAGGACTAGGAAGTGGTCTGCATAACAGAAAGGACCAGTAAAGAATGAGAGGGCTTAGACACTGGGGTATGGGAGCAAGATGGCATTGGATCTAGGTGAGCTGAATCTGGGCATGTGCAACAGCTGCAGGAGGAGAATCCTGAGTAGGGAACTAAGGAAAAGATAACACTATAAGGTTAATAGCTCTAAAATGAGCTATCAGAACACACAAAGACAAGGACTAATTATACCTGACCTTTAAAACATAAACATGTTGCGTTGTCTGACTGCATGCGATGTTGCTTGACAGCTTTTAAAACTAGGTTTTGAATATAAGCTTATCTTAATGAATGAAATATTTGTTTTTTTCTTTGTTTTCATTTCTTTTTACCTCATTCTGCAAGGTTGTTGGGGTTGGGGGGCAGAATGATCTAACGGTAAAAATACTTAGAATTAGTTAAGGTTATTTATGAGTTTTTGAACAAGATAGGCCAACATTTAAACAGGTTTGAATCACGTCGGAGCTGAATTGAGGGTTGAGTTTATACAACGCAGTGTACGAGCTATAGTGTAATGCACTTCATACGCACACCTGTGGGGAAAAAACCTCATGAGCAAAGGACTCACCTCAATTCAACCTTGATGTTGTTTCAAGTAAGAAGCTGCAGGCAAAATAGAATGAACAATGTATCTTATTACTATTGAAAATAGCTAAGACAAAGCTTTGGATCAGCCCACTGAGGTTTTGCAGATGGTAGACTTTAGTGATTGTGGGGGAAAAACCTCAAATTCTGCTTTCATTTTGGAACATAGGGGTCTTTGCCAAAAGGGGTATTCAGACAATGATCTGTACAGAAGCAGGTACCGCATATTAAAAATCAACTTTTAACCTTATACTTATAGCTGTAATTGCATTTAGAAATAACAACTGGAATGCTGACTTCAAACAAGACATGTTAAAAAAAACCACTGGTAACTTTCCAACTCATTCTCACAACACTGCTGACTGCATATCAGTTTTCAATACACTCGCTCAGAGAAAAAATAAAATATTACCTGTTTGAAAATGTAGATGTTTTTCTTAGTTTCTTAGCTTATTCATAATTTCATGATGAAAAAAAATACATGTAATTTTTTTATAATTTTGTTATTAAATTTTATTTATTAAACTGGAAACTCAAGGCATCCACATGCAAAATGCAGCATTTCACATTGGCAAATGAGTCAAACTTATGGATTCTGAAAGAAACTATTTGCAATTTACAAAAGTGTGGACATTTTTACACATAATACTCACTGTATATGACAACTAGGAAATGTAGACCTTAAAATGACGCATTTTGCAGCATAGCTGGCGAAGGTTATAAGTTTTGATTTTGCTTTATGGTGTTCTACGTATGTCAACAATGCAGGCAAAGAAGTGGAAATTCCATGACCAATCCAGTTGAGGTGGAAGGAAAAAAGATTCACAACATAAAGGTAGAAATTTTCTCTTGAAAAATATCTATTATACTATTAATATACAAGCTCAAAAACCCCAAATGCCACAAAATGAAGACTTTTGGGAGACCTTAAGGCTTAAAAAAAAAAAAAAAAAAAAAAATACACACTGGACTCGACCAGTATATACTAAATTGGGAGTGGGCATGTATTTATCGAGTGCCAGTCTCATGAGGTCACCACTGCTTGGCACCGTTTGAACTTAAACAGTAAAAGTAAAAAGCAAAAACATTTCCCTGTTCTATTCGAGTGAAAATGTGAAGAGGCTTAGTTAAAGCAACCGCAGCGAAGGCATTTCAACCTTCCTCGACTTTGATTCCATGCCTCTTAGTGTATAAATAAGGGCAGCATTCATGCACCTTTATTACGGTTTGATATAGCCTCTCATTGTGCAAAACATAGCCCACCTACATGCTACAATTTGCAGTGCATTTATTATTATTGACCAAGGTCCATGGGCCGCCTACATTCTAAGACAGTGAGCAAAGATTTCTGCTGTGCTTCTCTCCAGGATTCATCCTGTCCTTTGGATTGAAGGTGCTTTAGTGTCTACAGCAAACCAATGAAGACATTAGATGAGCATAAACGTATGAATTCTCTCAATGCAGATGGAGCTATCTGAAATCACGGCTCTGGGATTCAGTCCTTCACCATTCTCTCCTTTTCTCCCTCGTCCCTTCTTTCTCAATTGTGTCCCTCGCCTCTGGCAAATGGGAGTCATTTGTTTGTGTGAACTTCCCATAACCCAGAGTGCGCGGGACACTTATCATTCAGAGTGGGGCTGCGTCGTGCGGAGTTGTAATACCTCTTCTTCTTCTCTCTCCCCTCTCTTTTCTTCCTTTTTTTTTGCACCCCTTTCACGCCAGCTCGCTATGTCTGTTCCAGTTGACTTTCACCATGGTTCATCATATATGAGTCTCCATATTTCTCTTTTTTTCCCCCCACTCTCCTTCAGAACCCTGCAACCCCGTCCCCCTCTTCTACAGTACATCCCCCACCCTTCTTTCTGTCTCTCCCTTTTTGCTCTGCAATCTCATTCCCTGTGTAATCTTGGGGTACACAGGACCATTTTATTACTGCTCGACTCGTCTTATCATCCACACTGTCATCTCCTCTGTCTCATGTCCTTTTCATATTCCTTTATTCTAACAAGTCTGCATCTCAGGACCTATCAGTGGTCCACCCCTTTTCATTTCCCTAATGTAACCCAGAAAAAGACACACACACACACAAACTCACCCTCTATGCCCCCAACCCCTAATTTCATTGCTCTAACCTGCTCCCCATCAACATAATGCAGAGTGCACCTTAGTTCCCCGCATCTATGTAAATTACTGTAGATGCATGTGTATAGCCAGCTGTTTAGTAAGCAGTTTTTACCTTTTACCTATCTGTATGGATTATCTCTGCACGTAAAATAAGAGGAAGCAAGACAACTTAAAGAGGCAACAAGGTTGCAAAAAAGGAAAACGGACAGAATGGTGTGACTGGAGACAGAGGAAGAGGGGAGGAGAAAAAAAGTGATTTTAAGGAGGGAAAGCTGTCATTGAAGGCTGAAGTGAACCCTCAACCCTGCCGCTTGCTTTAATCCCTCATTTATGTGAATTCAGCTTTGGAAATGAAGCTGTCGCCGTATTTTCCTCCCTTCGCCCGTCTGTGGTATAATCAGAAACCACACATTGATTCAAGCCATACGAAGTCGCAGGACAGAGACGCAGAAAATCACTCGGGAGAGGTTTTGAAATTCACTCCAAGAGTTGGAGGCAGAGATTCATGCCGTCTCACCTTGTCTCCTGGAGGAGGAATCATTGGATATGTTGGAGACATAGGGGGAATTATGGGTAAATGCAGTGCGAAGGAGTGATAGTCTGCGATCTCTGGCTGTAATCTGGGGTCGCTGTCACACGCCATTCACTTCACACTGTCTCAATGTTGAGCTGTTTAGTGCAGCACCGACTGGCTTTGCTGTCTTTTTAAAATAATTTTCATGAAATGAACCCAAAGTTAACATTTCTAAAAAATTTTGGAATTGTTTTTTTTCTTTTTTCTAACAATTATTGTGCTTTTATTTTAAATTGGTCGATAAATTGTCGTTTAAATGACGACCATTTTCTTTGCCTTTTATTGCCTTTTATTTTTTAGTTTTATTTTATGTTGTGCATTATACTGTTTAACAACTGCACTAAAACACACGATGCAAGCTTAGTTTTTTTTAAAGAATATTTTTTTATTTATTAGGTCAAAGTTGATTGACAAAGGACATAAAAGTCATTAGTGTCATTTTCTAAAGCTACCGTAGACTTATACTGCCATCTAGTGGTCTGAGAGCAGAAAAAACTTTATTTAAAATAGGATGTATTCAGAAATAGAAAAAATGCTTTTCAGGTTACATTTTGCAAACTGAATATTGTATCTTAATAAATTATATAAGGAACTGCTATGTTAAACATGTGCCGATTTTCACTAAGTGAGAATTCAATGATAATGCCAGTTATAGTATTTCTAGTAGAAGTTGATTCTACTTAGTGTTTCCGTTTTAACAAGAGGGGTTCAAGTTAGATGAAGAAGAGTCTTAAAATGTTTGCAGGTGGAAAAATTAAATCGATGCCATTTCTGCCTTTTAGCCAGATGTAAACCAGGACGATCACAGTTCATAAACCTCACTTATGGACAACCGAACAACATTAAATAAAAAAAAAAACATTTCATATTCCTGTCCATCCTTTGTTCCTTTATCCCTCTATCTTCCCCCCTTGTCATCCTCCTCAGGTGGAGCAAGCATCATACTGGTGTGTAATAGCATGCTGTCAGTGTGGGCCGCGGTGAGGTGTGTGGAGGAGAGCGGCGCGTCTCAGATGAGATATGTGACTGGCATGCTAACACTCAGTTTTATCTGAGGGAAAGGAGAGAGACAGGGCCCCCACATCTCCTCAGTATAGGCCTTTGATTAAAGCTCACTGGGTACACACACATGGACACACTTCCGAACGCACGCATGTGAGTGTACGCACACGCGGGGCGCTCGGATTATAAATAAATTGCAGGTAGGAGCATGCACACGTACTGTATATGCACCTACACACATCTCCCTGTCGTAGGTGGTGTTGTTTTGACCTAAGCCAGGTAGCTTGTCCATTATGGAGTTGATAGAAGGATTTGGCCATGTTGATTCTAGACAACATCATATCCTCTGCCATAAATACCCTGATTTTTTTATGTTTTTTTTTTTTTTATTCCTGTGACTCACAGCAATATACACAGCATAAGAGCTCTCAGCTTTATCCTTCGATCTCTTCCGCTGCAAGCAAAACCGCACGTAAATCCAAAGAAAATGACAGGAAATGATTGTGCGGGGATGGATGTAAACAAAATCAAAGATTTTAAAACATGCTCTCGGCCGGTTCCAGCGTCAATTACCATCTTATGTCCTAGTTTGGTTTCAGTGCTTGTCACCGAGTGTGTTTTCTCTGACGGACAGAAGAAAAATACAGTTTGATTTGAGATGAACAGCATCATCTGGCAGTGAGGTCTCAACAGCACACCAATAAAGCTTTGTATATAAAGTCTATATCCAGAACCAATGGAGCTGTGGCGGACTGTGATGGCTTCCGTGAGAGAAGTTAATAGACGAAACATGCGGCATATAGCAGCAGGCGAGGAAAGGATTTCGAAATACTTTTTGTCAATTTGTCATCATCTTTCTGTTGTGATTGTTGTTGTTTTTTTCTTTATAAAGGGGGAACAGTTAGAAAAAGAATGATAGTATAGTTTTTCTGTACACATACATATGTATTCCTTTTCCTTATGTAAAGCTGACCCACAACATCCCAGATCATCCTTTGCTTTGCCTTTGCTTTGGGTGCTTTCCAAAGGTGTTACTGCTTGTTATTTTTCACCAACACTGGTCTTTGGAGCTTTTGTTTTATCTCCCTTACTATCCTGCTCACTGTGTGTGATGGCAAGATAAACATGGGTCCCCCATCCTGTCTTGTTTGTCATAGTTGCTCTACATTATGACCACTGGCAAGCTGAGGAAAAGGGAATGCTACATAACAACACAATGTTCTGCTCTACCCTACAAACCCTTAATCTAAACCTCAAAATAATTCCAAGTGTACTGTAACCATCAGAGTACTTGCACCTTCTTGGACTCTCAATGTGGAACTATCACAATATCTGGCATGTCGTTATAGAATATCAACTTCTGCTGGTAAGCAAATTATCATTTAAGTGGGTTGTAATCAGTTTTTAATTTTGGAAATGCACACATCATTTTTACAATGCAAACAAAATAAATACAACTTTAAAAAATAAATGACAGAGGAACTGAAAATGTTCAAATATAAATTTGTAATACAATCAAATAAATTTTTGCATTCAAGATTACATTGTTAAAATTTCTTATGTTCATATATAATTCAATGTTTGATGTATGGTAAACTGTACACAGAAAATCCTCATCAGGCATTTAAAAAAATATCAACTAAGTCGTTTAGACAAACAAACCAAAACCAAAAGACTAACCCAGCAACAACTGTAAAGATGGAGGAGCTATTTTGTTGATCTCATAATAACCTCAGATTATTTTATGTTAGAGACAGAGGACACTAAATAGGAGATAAATATAAAATGCACACAATCTCATATTAGCATTTGACAAAAAATAAGGTTAAATTGTGACAATCTAAAATTTCCAAAATAAAATAACAGCAATTTTTTTTTTACCTCAGAACATGGATGTGTATTTTAAAACAATCTGGCTAGGAATTGGTGCTTTGACTGTACAAATATCAGAGCATCGGCCTGAAACTCAGTGCTACTTATTGTCATCACATTAATGCATTCGGATCTAAGAAGCAAAATAAACAGACCTGTGCAGACCTTGTTCACCATTTACTCTATTATTATTGTAATTATGCTATTGAATAATGTAGAAAAAGGCACCATGTTGTTAGCAGCCGTCTTTCGTTTGGGGTTTATAATTATTCAGTAAGCTGGTCTGTGCTTGTTTGCTGTTCACTTAGTTAACAAATTGAAATTAATTGAAACAAAGTATGATCTACTTCTAAAATGTACAAATTATTTTATGATTTAATATGTTAACATTCATTTACATTCTTTTTCTTTTACACTGTGCTGTTTCATGTTGAACCATTTGTCTTTTAGCTAATCTACTTTTCGTGCAAATCCAGTTTTGCGTCAGGTCAAGTCAGAGAGCCAAGCTGGTTGGTTTTGGAGACTGTGGCAGGTGACAGATCACTCAGACAGCTCATCTGTTCTTCACTTTCTATTAAATCATTTACATAAAGTCCAAAGCTCAAAGACTTGTGTGCTTTCTTATTTTTGCTTTTAGACGTGTGGGTTAGATGAGTAGCTGGTGAGCAAATATCGGAATAACTCAAAAGCAGCTAAATGGCAGTTTCTGCTCAAAAATGTGCACCTCATTAAAATGTCTAACACTCAGGATTGTTCTTTTTATTTTCCATTCTACTTCATTCAGACAAATCGGCATTGCCAAAAATTTTTTTTTTTTTAAATCTAGAAAATGTGTCTGGAAACCATCAGCAATAGTTGCTCAAAATATATACATAGCATTTGTTGTTTTCAGATGACCAAGCCTGTCGTTATGTAAGGCTGTTCAAGTAATAAAGTTATCGCTAAGCCATCATTACAGTTTATTCACACGTCATTCCTACCACTGTGAGATGGCTATTGGAATGATCCGACTGGTCGGAACTGGGTGGAACCAGCTGGATTCTAAATGAGCCCCTAAATTGCGCCCCGTCCTCTGATCATTACAGCTGAAGCCCCTGTGTCTGGTTTCTTGCTGAAAGATGTTGATTTGTGAGGGTTTAAATTTTAATAAAAGCTTACCTTTGAAAGGCAGGTAATTATTCTGAGACCATTATTTCTTTGACTCTAGGTGGGGGTGGGGAGTCTTTAAGACATACTGAATAAGGAGTGCCTTCCTAACTTTCACATCAATATGCATCCAAGAAAAAGAAAACTGATTTTGTGACAGACTCATTGTCTCATAGGGGAGGAAGAAGTCAGGGGTCCGTCTGTGTAGAAGGTGAGGGGCTGGCGGGAGGACAATGAGGCTGAGGGAAATGTTTGTACATTTCTGTGGTGGGACCCTGTGGTGGCGATGGGATAGGAGTCTCAGGTGAAGCTGTAGAGTGAGCATGTTAGAACATTTAGTAATTTCGATAAAGGTTTGTCTTCAGTATGCTTAGTGCTTGTTTTTGGGAATTTTCTTTCCTCACCTATTTGTGGAACGTGAGCAGCAGGCATGGTGCTGATGACAAGGGTGTGTCCAGTCACATGGTCCTGGGTCAACTGGGTGTGTGTCGCATGGTGGAGGTGGCTGGACTCTGTTGTTAGTCCTGAACATACAACACAAACACAAGGAAACTGAAGAGGTGCAACTATCTAATGAGAATACATTAAGAATTATTATAGGTTTATTTAATGTGTAAGCAGCTTATGAAAGCAGTTTGATGAATAGTCCACTCTAGTAACCTCACAATTCAAGTCAATGCATTTCAGAAACCAATTTTTTTTGTCAATATCAAAATTTGGAACCTTATTTGTCTTTTCAGGAATACAAAGAACTGCCATGCCTTGCAAAAGTAGTGCATGTGGGTTTAAAAAGTTTAAAAAGAAAATTTGCTTTTTTAATTAACAAAAATCTAAGAAATGTGACGTTCGTTTCAATGCGGCCCACCGTACTTTGATACACTCTGAATGAAATGTTACACCTAGCTGTGAATATAAATGCAGCATTTCTGTGAACACTTGAAAGGAATGTTAGAGAATATTATTGAACATTGTGTAATCATAACCTAGCAAGACGTGCAAATTAGTGGAGCAGTTTGCTGTTGTAATGTTTTTTGTTTTTGTTTGTTTTTTGTTTTTAAAGCAGGGAA
Source organism: Micropoecilia bifurca (assembly GCA_903067075.1). NCBI lineage: Eukaryota > Metazoa > Chordata > Actinopteri > Cyprinodontiformes > Poeciliidae > Micropoecilia > Micropoecilia bifurca. Next base: position 17,441 of record CAEGAF010172991.1, read on the forward strand.
TGTGATGCTCATCAGTGGATGGAGATAAACATAAGGAGAAAAAACTGTGAGGGGCTGTTACAAATATCACTTTACACATTACTTCATAATTATGTACTACATTGTTTTATGTTTTATTTTGATGTTTTTTTATTATCATTTTATCAGTTTGGATACTTTTGCAAGGCAGCATAAATATAATTCTAATATAGAGAGTACATATTTGTTCATTACTTATTTACTCAATTTTTGAAGGTAAAATACACTATTAAAATCTTCACTTTTGGGTTTCTAAATATATTATGCCAACAATTTTAGAATGAGAGAAAGTTTGCTATTGTTACAGTTTTTGTAGGAAGTCATTCCACATTCTGACAAGAAAAATGCAGCTCTTTCTGTACACTGTCATCTAAGTCAGGTTTTCACATTCATGAGGCATTTTTTTTCTTCCATGAGTGGTGAAAGCTGTGGGGCATGTTGTCAGATGACTTTTTACATCAGACCCCATATTATGTTTGAACTATTTGACATAGCCCTCCTTAAAAATACAGCTGATGCTTTCTAGCTTATTATTTATACACATCTAGATGTGTGTGCAAATGTCCCTCGCATCACATTGTGCGGCAAACTTGGTCTATTTCTGTTTTGCCTATTATACATGAGAGCTATGCAAAGTTACACTGTTCTTCGGTACAGTGTTTTTTTTTCTTTACTTTTTAGTTGCGTATATTTATATGTCCTAGAGAACTTTGCTGAGCAGGTCTACTTTTCCCCATTTCCACAATCCCTCATGTTGCTCCCCCATATTCACCTCTCCAAGGTTCCAGGAGTCGCTTTGCTGAAGGTCACCCTGTTTGTTAACAGAATTACAAACGCAAACGCTAGGCCCAGGCCTACCTCCCAACAGCATCTCCTGCAGCAGGTTGTCTATCTTGGCCAGGCCGCATAGCTTAATCAACTGGAGCTGTTCAATCATTTGCCAGGTGATGCTCTGCAGGGTGGGAAGTAGCAGTAAGAGCTCTCCGAAACGACCCCTGGAGTCGTACTGACGGTCGTTTATGTAGTCTTCCAGACTCATCTGAACCTGTGAACACACACACACACACACACACACTCACCACTGTCACAAAAACTCCAAATTTAAGTTTGAAATCCAGAGCAAATATTTATCTGTGTAAATATTTGTGTGACGTGGCTAATGATAGTAATTGTCGGTTGCCCTTCAAATAAAAGTTAGAATACATCCTACATAAAATTAAAATTGCTAAAAAAGAAAATATATATATATATATATATAATGAAAGATGAAAAGCTACAAACTTACAGCAACTTCAAAGATTAAATAGTAGAACTACCTGAAGACGGATAGTCTTTATTTTCGTTGGGTCCCGCAACGACTTTGCATCTGGAGATTGGAAAGCAAAGCATTGAAGAGACAGGTAAATAGAGGTGGGGAGGACACGATTGAAGGACAGGAAAAAAAAAGACCAGGGATGAAATTGAGGATATGGGTGGAACTGAAGGAATGATTATCATTAAACAGGTGCATGGAGGCAAAATGAGGGGATTTACAGAAGAAGGGAGGAAGGGTTAACACATGATCAGGGTGGTGATAGTGCTCATGGGTAGGGAATGGAGAGATTGGAATCTAACTATGAGGGGAAACATACAACATAAATAATACATTTATGATTAAATAAAATGTAAAAATAATTTTTCCACATTTCTAACAATGTAGTTACACCATCAATAAAATCCATCAGTCACTATTTTACTATTTGTTTAAATTCTTTTTGTAATTGTACATTTTATTAAATTATACTGAATGCGCTGCTTTGTCTTTCTGTTAAAAGGTAATGTTTCATTTCATGTCAACGTCCAACATATACATACATATATATATATATATATATATATATATATATATATATATATATATATATATATATAAATATAACAAAAATTAGTTTTTTTTTGTGAAAAGAGAGATAGTATAATATATATTTTTGTTATATA
>CAEGAF010173036.1:0-20341 GCA_903067075.1 Micropoecilia bifurca
CCCCCCCCCCCCCCCCCCCCCCCCCCCCCCCCCCCCCCCCCCCCCCCCCCCCCCCCCCCCCCCCCCCCCCCGGCCGGTCCCACGCTGCAGAGACTGAAACAAAGTTTAAAATGGATGTGCTGCAGCTGGATACGTTGATGCATCTCGTCAGTTACTATGGTTACCGCTGTAGGGAGAGGGATCTTTGATTATTTATCTCTGCATAACTTCTCCAGATCCCACTGAGACCGAAGTGACTTTTTACTGAGGTGGGTTTTATCTCAGGTGAACAATGTGGATCCTGTCAGGTGATGACAAATCACTTCCACCAGATTTAATGTAAAATGTCTCTGTATCTTAAAGAAACGGGCCCACAGCATGACGGAGCCCACCCCCCACCCCCCCGCCCCTGCTTCAAGATGACATCAGTCACCCTTTGTTTGATGCTTTATGTTTAGGTGCAAATTTCATAAACTTCTCCTGTTTCTTTTTATTATGATGTCAAACATTTTTCTTTGGTTTGTGTGTCTTTAATAAATCTTATAGAAACTTAATGAGCCTAAAATGTCACTTTCTGCTGTAGTTTTCTAAAGTAGAGCTTTGTACATTTTTTAACTCTTCGCTTGGTGCCAAGAAAAACTTTGCTCCCGGTTCTGCCATGTTTCATTTCTAGATGCTTTCATTGGTGTAGCATCATTTAAATCATGCAGACGTTTACCTGCAGCATTTATCTGTAAATATCAGACCTGCTGCTGCTGTTGTGCTTTTCCAGATGGAAGGATAACAAACTTCTCACCCTGGAGTTTCCCATTTCATCACAACATGAACGGCAGCATCAGGGTCAAGGGTTAAGGAAATGTGCCAACAGTAATTAGCAGAGCGGTTAAAGGACGCAATAAGGCGACTGCAGGTTTCAGCCACAAGGAGGCGTCTTTTCACCAATAATAAAGGCTTGAAGCCAGAACAAAGTCACCGCCCCATGCAGGACTAAGTAGAACCAGCTGAGTTAAAGCCACAAACCCCTCAGTTCAGTGGCAGGTTAGAACTCAATTACCCAACCTGAGCTCTTTACTGGGAGCTTCACCCGGCCCAGTTAGGACCAGTAAGAAAGAGACCAGTGATTAGCTGTTCTGAGAAGAAGCAACCAAAACTTCAGAGCCAGCCGGTTTTTAAGCCACAAACTGAGATCCACAAAACCAGATGTTACATCCAAAGAGGTTGTTAAAAAAGCGAGAATCCTGCAGCCAGCAGCAGGATGAAGAACCAGAGCTGAACGTCTTTCAGCTGCAGGAACTTTCACACAGTCAGCCCTGCACTTCCTGAGCTGCTATTTTTGACACTGTTGTCTTTTTAGCGTCACTTATTCATGAGCTGAAAATATGTGACATGTACAGTTGCAACCCGTTCATTTGCACTCATCTTGAGCATTAAAGCAACAATAACAATAATAAAAAAATGTAATTTTTATCGTCATCCTAATGACAGTAAATATCATTAGAATGATATTTAGATCCTCTCTGTAGTGGATGTGAATTAAAATAAATGTTTCATTTGACAAAAACACTTCCAGGAAAACATGGAGTCAACATGGAGTTAACATGGAGTTAACATGGAGTTAACATGGAGTTAACATGGAGTTAACATGGAGTTAACATGGAGTTAACGCTCCGTCTGCAGAGTATTTTGGATTAAATGGTTTTCTGCCAGGCGACGCAGGGTGACAGCGGAAAACGTGGGAATTTCCTGATAGATGAAGTGAAGGTCAGTGGACATTAAACAACTCGATCTGGGCCAAAACATTTAAGAGGAAGCCGAGTTCTGATAAGCAGAACTCAACAGCAACGGTTTGTATTTCACTGACATTTATGGGCCATCATTGTTCAGGGTTTGTTTCTACGTTCAGTCGTCAGGAGGAGCAGCAGAGCTAAACAGAGCTAATTATAGAGCTGCAGGCTCAGAAACACAGAAGCTGTTTGCTCCTCCAGGTCTGAGCAGGAGTTTCTCTGCTGCTGGAGCCGCAGACGGAGTCAGTGGGAAACTATGAGTTTGATTTTGACCCATGAACAGAAACACTTCTGTCAGAGTTGGTAAAGATAGAAAAAAAAGCTGTAGAGGAAATATCATCATCCTTTTAACTCCGAAATATTAAAACCTGACTGCATCAAACGAACTTCATGAGGTTTTTACAGAGTCGCCTGAATTTAATTTCAAACTCACCCCAGGTCTGCAAAACAAATGTATAACTGTTGGTTATTTTACCATCAATGCATCTTTTTACATGAAGAAGTCATTAAAGTTAATAGTGTACTATATTAGATCATCAGAAAAAGCTTCCAACTGTAAAAGGAGGTCAGAGCAGAGAAGACTGAGTGAGAGTTGCTGTTTATTTCTACAAAGAAGAAAGGCAAGAATTTTACTCCCTAAAGCAGGTAAACCCTAAATGGCTTCCAGCAACAAACCGACTGAGCACCACTTGTGTCAATCTACAGGAATCCAGGCAAAATAAGAAAGTTAAATTCAGCTCCTCAGGCCACATTTTAAGTTTACATCAGTAAAAGTCAACTCATGCACCAAGAGGTATGAATATTTTAAGGCACTGTAGGTTTCCAGCCTTTGCATCTTAATTTAAATGTCTGACAGAAGGAGCAGACGTCCTGCAAAGACCTCAGCCAAAAGCTGCCAGAAAGCAAAAAACTAAATTTAAATGTAGCTTTATGTCTTGGATTCCAGTGTTTCTATTTTTATATTGCAACTAAAATAGTAACTTGAGAAACGAAAAACTAGTTTACCTGATAGATTAAAAATAGACAGAGACATGAAACATGTTAACATAGCAGCACTGTGCTGGGAGACGGAGACATGGTTTTATCTAAGGAACAGACGTCCATCTGCAGCAGCTCTAGCAGTGATTCTGAAACTGTTCGGTTTGAGCTTCGTCTTGACAGAATTATTTAACTTTGTGCCACAAACCAAATGAATGCTGGAAAAGATCTATGCCAGCTGTGGAAGATCTCCAACCCTCAGAGAAGCTGCGAAAGTCCCGCCCCCCTCCGTCCCTCTGGTTCCCTTTCCTGTCATTATTTTGTCTTTTCCCACATCCCAGATATTGTTATTCATGTCTCTAATTAGCACTAAATCAGGCTTGTTTTTCATGTATGCACCAAATTCCTTTGTTTCACTCAAAACTTGTTCTGTTTCTGGAAAATCTGTTTATTCTCTGCTCCTGCTTTCATCTTCAGTTACGACTAGTTGAAGACTTTAAAGGGATTAAACTGTGTGCAGAAGGTCTGTTCACCGTTTTGTTTGGTCATAAATTCTCTGAAAAATGAAGGATCCCAAACCTCACCCAGGTTGCACACCAACAAGGGTTTCACTGTGTTGTTGTTATATATGCTGGAAAGATGTAGAGAATTAGAAAATAGGACGAAAATGACAATAAATAGATGAATAGCTGTCCAAAATTGACCATAATATCCTGTCTTAAATAAATGCTGTTTTTTTTAATAAATATGGATGTTTAATAGTGTGAAAAAGCATTTTCTTCCTCCTGAATGTCTGTTGTTTTTGTCACACACACAGATCTGATTACCAGCTGACAAAATCCACCAAGCAGAATCTGTCTGACAACATGACAAAGACTGAAACTTTGTTTTTTAAAAGAGGTGTCCACCAGGAGGCGCTAACAGGCCTCAAAGAGCTGAAGAGAAGAAGAGAAAAAGATGCAAACATATAAACAAAGTAAACCAAAACAAAATTCTAATAATAAATCTTTAAATATAAATATTTTTTATGTATAATCTTTTTTTTATTATCTTTATATAACATAGGTTAAAATGTATTGAAATGCCATCTGTCAAAGTGACCAACCTGCTTCAAGCTAGCATAGCAAACTCAAGAGGGGAAAGTTGTGGTTAAGAAAGACAGAAGAAAATGCCCAGCAGTGATTCTGCTGCAGAAAACCCAAAGAACCTCTGGTCCATTAAAACCAGAAGGTATGAGGCAGAATTTATATTTAACAAATGTAATAATTTTTGGACGATGACTAAAACTTTTAAAGGTTGATGTTTCTTTGCATATGTTGTAGCACTACAAGAAGTTAAAGCCAGCTAGGGGTCATGCAAACATTTGGAAAACCCTGGGCTAAAAGATTTGAAAAAGCAGAACCTAATAGACTGACCTAAAAATAAACAAACAAACAAAAACAAAACAAGAAAATATGAGAATTAAAGTCACTGTGATCCATCAGTGCAGAATTAAAAGCCAATTTCTTAAAGGCCCTTTACCAACCAACATGAACAGTTTAAGAAAAGTTCATTTAGAAATTCTATTCAATAGTTTGATAAAGTTCAGTTTTGTTTCTTTTTCACATTACAACTTTTAGAAAATCAAGCTAATACTTCTGCACAAACACTTTTGGCACTAATGAAACCCCCTACTGATCGATATCAACCAAATTCGTCTGGTCTTGGTTTTACTCCTTTAGAAGGGAAATGGCTCCATTTTACAGCCCGTTTCCTGGTTTACCCCAGACAGCCTCTGAGTTGAGTCACTTCTTCCTAGAAAAACAAACATTTAGTGGGACAGGAAGCGCCATCCGCTCTGATGCAGGCCTCACCTTAAAGAAGCTGCTGCTCCGGTTGGTGAGGCCGCAGGCCGGGCTTCCTGGTGGAGAGCCGGAGTCCATGTCGTCTTCCTGTCGGCGGCCTTCCAGCCGGAGCAGACGGAGATCTGTGGGTCAGAAACATTTCAGCTCAGACGCTTTGAGCTGCGGTGCAGCCTGAGGAAATTCCTGCTTCAGCCACAGTCGGCTCTGTGAAGCTGCTGACCAGCTCGGGTGACTTTATTATGACCGGCTTTTCCTTCATTGTGCTCTCTGAGCATCCGCCTCTTTTTCCACCTAATCCAGGATAATTGCTTCATTCACTGATTCTCAGTCTTGCTCTCTGTCGTCTGGTTACCTGTTTCTGTTTTTCTTCACATTTTCTGCCACTTCATTCCCTCATTCTGCTCCCTTGTCCTTTAAACTCATTTTTCTATCTCAGACTGTTTTTCCAGCACAGCTGTATTCTCCCCCCAGCCAAAGACAGACGACTTCAGAACCAGACATCAAAATGCATTTCAACACATAACTTTTTCTTTTCACATCTTTTTTGCCTTTAGTTTGTTTCTCTGTGATTATGTGTATAAATGACTCCTTGAGATGCGTTTGATTCCCTCTGGAGCCAGACTGAAGCCATTACTGCAGCCCTTCCCTTCCTGGCAGAGGATCACAGAGTCTCTCCGTTTGTCCACTGGTCCACACAGACGCTTTCATGTAACACAGGCAGGAAGTGAGCAACATCTCCACAAACTCAGCTGTGGACTGGAGGGAGGGAAGCACAGATGATACATGTGACACTAAAGTCTGCAGGGTTTTGGTTTTGCACGATTTGCAACTAAAACTCAGACTGATTTATGTGTCACGGACTTTAAAAACCAAAGTTGACAGTAGTTTACAGTTTGTGGGTGAACAAGCAGCGATTTATGTAATCCAAGCCTTGGATTAGATCCTAGCTTAACCATTAGTGGAAAATAAATGTTTGTCTGAATGTTGTTTGTTTTGCTCTGAATAAAATCATCATTAATCTGATTGTTGATCTGATAAGCTTAATCTCAGACAGACTTTCTCGTTGTCCGCCATTTTGATTGACGGGTATGGATGGAAATTTAGCTACATGAAGTTGCAATGATTGTTTGTTCTAAGTGAAGATTCATCGATTGGTTTTACTTTGAGACATGTTTTGAGCCTCCGGTGTTTTCTGTTTTTTTTAAAGCGCTTCACATATTTTTGAGCTCAAAGTGAGTAGCTGACATCCTAGGATTCGTTGCTGTAGAAGAATCCAACAATGTTGGTCCATGCTGACCCACTAAGCAGCTATTTGTTCCAAGACAAATAGCTGTGGCTCCAACCACCACCACAGTGGTTGGAGCTGCAGTGGTTCATTCACAGGTGTGGAACCATCGAGCTGGAGAAACCAGTCAGTGAACTTCTTTCTCTTGATATCTCAGAATCAGCAAGATTTTTGAGAACTTTTAGGTAAAATTACATCTAAACAGGCATCTTTTTAGATGTCAAAGTCAGATTTTTTAACATTTGGCAGTAAGTGAGAAATAAATAAAAACTATTGGAATGAACTGCAATCAAACAGCTAAATCACCTGCATGCTATTTTATCTAGTTGAACTGCCTTATTTGATTCTACCGATGCCACTCAGTAGCTGATATTTCCTACTGTAAAGGCCTGTCTGCTGCTGTTTCCTCATCATTTCAGACATGAAGTGACATTCTGCACCGACAGTTTCATTTCCACTAACAGAAAACAGTGTGGCGACAAAAAGTCGCCACAAAAACCAAACATGTAAAACATGAACTGTTTTAAACATGAACTTAACAAAGCACCACATATTTCCAAAGCTGCCCAAAAAGTCATTAATACATTATGTTTTTTTCTTCCAAATTGTTAAAATGTGGATGTAATCTTTAAAAGTGGTTTTAATCAAAAGTTTTGTTAAGACTCTGATTGCTTTTGACTCAGTTTCAGTTCAGTGAAAGACTGAAAGACAGGAACTTGTTTTTTGTTTGTTAAACTCTGAGCTGTTAAACTCAGGGTGGATGTCATGTTGTATCAGTACACAAATTACCAACGATGAAAAAACCAAAACTGTTTTAAATTGTTTTCTACATGATACACATGGCCCTGTTTTTCAGTGTGTTTCTCTTCTATGAAGCCATTAAGGAGATATTGAACATTTGTTCTGTTTAACATAGAAATTAGACGGGGGGTGGGAGCAACAAAACAAGCGACATCCACGATGGTTGATGAAGCTGCTTCTCTGGATTTTGTGCTTCAGAAACCAATGTGAAACTGGCAAAGACTAGTGATGTGTTCAGGTTGTACTAAAAGGTGTTAGTCTCTCAGCAAAGCTTTTGAAGCCTAAAATAGCATCTCAACGGTAAGCATGTTGCTAATGCTAATGCTAATGTGATCGTCCACAGTCCAGATTTCTGAAGAGGCTCCATGAACGATCAGGACTTAATGAAACAATAATAGAACTTTGCAGCAGTCTGATTAGAAATGATAAATATTTGTTGTTGAGCTCATATGTGTATTTATTAAATAATTTAGCAGCAGAAATGGGTTTTTTATGTAGAATGTTGCTTACTTTGTCAATAAAATGCAACTAATTGTGGTTATTTAATCATTAATCCTAAAATTAACCCATTTAAAAATTTGAATCGTGTCCCACCACTAGAAAATCGCTATTTTCACACAAACCTTCAGCATCTGTTGGTCCAGTTGAAACATCTTAACCCTTCATTCTCCAGGAATGAGTCTTGCTTTGAAAACAGGTAAGTTCATCACAGCTGGGAATGTGAAGCGTTTCATCCGCAAGCTGTGCCTGAATGTGTGTAAAACACAACTTTATTTACCAAAGTGTGTAAAAACTCTGAAACCGACCAACCAGCCTGAAGTGGGGCTTGTTTTTCACACTGAGGTCATCTGGCTCCCTGCTGCTGTCAGAACAGCTGCATAAACCTGCAGCAGATAAAAAACTCCCACATGGGTCCCGATAGTCTGACACAAACCAGATGACGCTGTGGGTGTGAGCATCCACAGCAAACAGCAAACAGATCCAGGCAGGGGGTCCGGACCCTGACAGGGTCAGGGAGCAGAGCAGAATGTGGGTCACTGGTTCTTGCCGAGTCCAGCTGAAGTTGTTGCTTAAACTGGGAGGAAAGAAAACTTCAGGAATGTGATCAGTATGCAAGAGGAGGGTTTCCAACATTTGTTTGTGCATCTTCTCTCCATCAACCACGCTAACCAACTCCAACCTCAAATCACAGCTTCCAGGCTCTTATGACAGCAAACTGGAAATAAATCACATTACAAATCGCACTGCTCATGCAATAAGGGAGCTTCTGCTCTAAATAATGGCTGGAAACTATGTCAGGCACCAGCCTCCACACAACTATCCACACTGGAGGTCAACTGAGAAAAGGCAACAACGTTTCTTTAGATCTGCTTCAGACTCTCAGAATGAGGCTGAACTCTGATCAAGTTCACATTTACATGGAAGAAAAGAAAAACGACTAGATAAGGTGGAGATGAAAATCGTCTCTTGACAGAAGAGAAAACAGACAGACTGGTTGGGAGCTGAAGGACCTTAACAGTCAAATCCCAACTTCACAGTGAAGCAACATTTCTACAGGAGGGAAAAGTTACAGCCAGGATAAACTGATAGTAGCTAGGAGTTTCAGAGGTTTGCCATCATTCCCCAAAGAGAAATAATATTCACACAGACGTCTGATTATTCAGATGTATGACCACGCAAAAAATACATCAGATTTCAGAAAAAAAATCTAATTAAGCATGAGGACTTTTGCATTTTCTGCCATGAACATGTCAAACATAATGAGTTTACTAGACTTTAACTGGAACAGTGGAGGATATGTGGGGTTAGCGACATGGACTCCAAAGTTTTATCATGATATTCAGTGATACTATTATAATAACAATGAAAATTAACTATTTATTTATTCGTTTTTATACAAATGTATGGTTGTGATTGCTTGTTTATAGCACCACAAACAGAAATACTGCTCATGAAAAGAAATGTATCATAAATAAAAGAAATGTTTCATAAATAATAAACTATATGATATGATTAATGCCCAGCATTAGTGTATTGGTGATTATGGTGGAGGATCCATGATGCTATGGGCCTGTTTCTTTACCTGGAAGCCTTGTCACAAAGTCTTTGAAAAGAGGTAAATATTTTTGAATACAAATATTTCTACTCTTACTGAAAACTGAAAATAGATCCTCATTGTTTTTTCCATAAGGATAATGGTCCAAAACATGTGAACAACTCTTTGCAGAAACGATTCTCCAGACACAAAGTGACCCGTTTGGCTCCACACACCAGTAGAAAACCTGCAGACTGACCGTAAGCAGACGGCCTGATTCCAGGTCCGTCTGCAGAGTTCAACATTCCCCACAGGGTCAGTTTTCTGTAACTGGAGCTGCTGATTCCCCACCAAAATGAGATCATTTTCATAAACCTGCAGACTTCAGTTCTGCCCCAGAAAGAAGCAGCTTTAGCAAGAAAACAGAAGAAAGCTTCCATCAAAACCCTGAAAGAAACACTAATCAGCTTCATGACCCAAAAACCAACAAGCTCAGTTATTTTTCTCATTTAAATGCCTTTCTGCTGACTCTTTCCCCATCGCAGGATGGAACTGCAGCTCTTTGAGCCAAATGTTGTTTTTTCTCTTTAGCTAATCCCTTCAGCAGATTCCATAGAGGCTCAAAATGAGCAAATCGAGGAAGTTTAGAGTCTAATAAAGGTGCGGAGAGCGGCAGAGGATGACAGGCGGCCAGGTTTCAGACATGTTTCTGCAGGAAAACATCTCAGTGTCAGCAGGAATAAGTCGGAACGGGAAAAATCCAGGAGAGCTTGGAATGTGGCTCATTGGTCAAACATGTGAAAGTAACAAGCAGAGCAGAGAATGGATGGCTTTGATTAGAGAGGATTTGTTTACTGGCATATTGAACAAAAAAACATAATATGCTTTGTTAAGAGAAATTACTCAGAAGTCAGATTCAATTCAACACAATTCAGTTTATATTGTCTCAGATATCTTTGGCGTTCATCTTGCCTCTTTTCTGGTGATAATACTGGGGCTGCCATGGTCTCCAAATATTAAAACACAAATTTATAATAATACTAATTCTAATTTCTTTGTAAAAATCAGGATGATGCTAAAAGGTTTTTCCAGATTTGACTTTTTCTTTGTAAACATTTTGGCAATTTTAGAAATTCTGGAAATTATCTTTACCCTTGTTGGACTTTTAATATCTGTAAGCTCCAAACATCATTAAAACATTAAAAACCAGTCACTGTGTGAGAGTAACATGGCTGGTTTAGACATAATCCACACGGAAGCATTTGTGTTTAGAAATCCAGATTTTTATCTTGTTCAAAAGGAAACATGCATTAAATGTCTTTTTTGCACAATTATGACTAGAACTTTATTGATTTTTTTCTGGGATGTTGTAAGAGTCCAGAGGAGGAGTGAAGGTACAAGAGTCCAAAGAAAACAAAAGTTTAGTTTCATGGTGCAACACTGACCTAAAGCTCCTTGGAGCCACAGAGTGAAGAAATGGAAAAACTCTGGGATGTTTTTGAGCTCTGAGTCTTGATCTCCAGAATTTCTGAAACTTTTTATTAAAAGGTTAGCTTTGAATTTTTACTGCTTTTTTGGTGCAAATTTCTCTAAGAAACTCTTTACAGGGTAAAGTTAATTGGAAGGTAAAAAGCAGTTTGAAACTTTTAAACCTTTGTAGTTGTATTTGCTGCAGCATGAAGTCTGTTAGAGCGACATTGGAGGAAATAGTAACTTTTTTATGCTGAACTTTAAAGTGACCTGCCTGATGGACCAGTAAACACGCAGCACATCTGACTGGCTCCAGGTTGGAAATGACCCATTCAGCTCCGACAGGAGAACCGCAGAGAGATTCCACTCACCTCAAACTTCTCTGACTTCCTGCTCTTCTTATTCTTCTTCTTCTGCGCTGCTGTGCAGGATGAAAACCACCGGTTCCGGCTCTGCTCTCCACTCAAAGCACCGACAGCCCCATAGTTTAGAGACAAACACAAAGACAAGCCGAGGATCGGAGGAGGCGAGAAAGGAGGAGGAGACAGAGGACAGGCGCGCATGTCGCCCCCTGCTGGCTGAATGCAGAGACTGCGCCTTCTCTCTTAATTTTCATGTCCAACACTGAAAAATACAATAAATTCTATTATAGAAAAATCTATTTATTTAAGAAATTTACCACTAAGTGAAACAATTACGCGCAGAGGGATGTTTGACAGACTTAATCTCTGTTAATTATGATGATTTTCCACTTACAGCTAATGAAAACATTTAGAATCAAAATATTACATCACATTAATAAGAAAAACAATTTAATACAGAACTGTAGCCTGAGTGAGTGAAATGTTTGATTAATACCTGCTGAGAGGCAGGAAAAGGCGTCAAACAAACGAGTTTCACTGGAACACATTTAATTTATGGATAATGACTTTATCATTTTGCATCAACCTGACAGTTGAAAAGCCAAATTAAGAATAAATATATAATTTTGTTTTTGACCTCATATATCGATTTATTCAGTAAACTAGCAGCAAAAATGTTTTTTATTTTGTCAAAATACGTTTTTTGATATATAAAGTAGTATGTTGAACTGAAGGTCCAGTAAAAGCTTTAAGTCAACTTGGGATGTTTCATTTGTTTACTGCGAAGAAGTTTATAATTTTTTTAGATTCTGAATATAACGTTTCACTTACTTCTTTAGCTATAATGCAGTAAAACAGGAACGTTTCCTTAACCTTAATTCATCGATCGTCTTCTGCTCCATTCTGCCATCACAATAATCCTGGATGAAGATTAACTCTGACTCAGAGAGAACAATCATTATTCTACTCTGACAATATTTACATACTTTTATCCATTTTCTGCTTAGCAACAGGATGTCTGAGAAGGTACCAAAAAACAAACAAACAAAAAACAACGAGGAGGATAAGAAGAAATCAAGCATCAAGTCAAACTGGACACTTCTAGTTTAAGTCAGTTTATTTTGAGAGCATTTTCTTCTTCTTCTGGTTCTTCCCAGAGGTCAACAAAAATGGATCTTTTACAAACTATCCAAAAGACTTTTGACAACAATAATAAACAGATCTAACTTCTGCAGATCTATGTTCTAAAGAAATCTGTTTCCAGGATTTAAAGTAGCAACTCCCCCCTGATATGTACAGCATCACCAACAGTCAGTCAGTGTCTTCTTGGTGTTAGAAATGCGTTAAAATCACACAAAGTAACTTTAATAGTTATAGAGGCATGCAAAAAAACATGTTTGTCTCTGTGTTGGAAAATAAACCCAATCCAGCTGCGCTCAGCGGCGGCGCCCCCTGGTGGCTGCTGGGAGAACAGCTGCACATCCATCAGATGCTTCAGGTTTGAATCATAAAAATAAATAAATACTTCCATATTTAGTTTAAACACATGCGGAAACAGAAGTAATACTGTAAAAAATTATCTTTAATTTTTATTTAAACAGTTTTAATCATGGGCATAAATGTATCATTTTAGGCATTTGGCGATTTATTTGCTTTACTCCAGGGTGGCATAATTACACGACAAAAAGCTGCAGTGAATTTTGAAGACAACATAGATAAATGCAAAAATGCACTTTGACTCAAATATAGACATACATCAGCCTAGATCTTCAGGTTCATTTAATTTGAAAATAACCATGTTGAATGACTGCATCTGGTTTCCTCCTTGGCAGCATAAAAGCTTAATATCCAAAACAACGAGAGTGAAATGACATAATAGAAACTGTAGATTTAGTTAAGAAAAATGTTACTCAGCCCATTTTCTCAGATTCAAATAACTATTGTAGTTTTTAATTTATTTAATTTCCTGTTTGCCTCAAAACCTTTGTCAATATTCCGCTAACGACAGAAAGGACGCAATTTCGCAAATGATGTGTTTTCATTTAATAAGAAAAGCAAATAAGATCACAAGTGAATAAGTCAACATGAATCTAACCTAAACCATGATCCTCCAACTACTTCCTGTCTCTTTGCATGAAGAAACATCCAGTTGTGGATCATGTGACTCGTGATGTTTCCACTGCAGTTTAGTTTGATGCTTTTTTACATGACCAGATACAGAAAATCACATACTTTCAGCTAAAGTTATGCAGATATTTGATTCAATATTAATGGTGAAAATCTACAATATATTCAAATTACTGCAGGTTTTGTTTTTAGAGAATAATTGCAGTTGAATGTTCTCATTATTCCACCCTGAGAAACAAAAGAAGTTCAAATAAATAAGAAAAACCTTAAAGCTGATATAACATTAATGCATCTTAACTCCTGCCTCTAGCATTAAAGTCTGAAATATAAGAGACGGCAGGAATAATACGCTGTAAAAGCTCAAACGCTGGCATGCCATCACTTCCTGTTCTCCTCAAACCAATGTGTTACGGCCGCAGTTCATCACTAATTTAATGCGAGGAGGAGGAGAATAATCCACGATGTCTCATGTGTTTGAACTAAACTGTACAAAACTTATAAATTATAAAGATCAGCAAAAACAACATCAGTAGTTAGAGTAAATATTAGGTGATGCAGAGAGTTCACCGTGAGCAGACACTGCTGATCAGACATGATCTTTGAATAAGTTAATTCATAAATAAATCATGATGATGTCTTCCCAGAAGCAGTGGCATCCACACACACACACACACACACACACACACACACACACACACACACACACACACACACACACACACACACACACACACAATCTATGACCCTTACCCTTAAAATACCTTTTGGTTTTAAACAACAACTAAAAGACTAACAGGTCTACAGGCAGCAGGTTCACACTTCCAGAGGAGCGCAGACCGTTTTACAGGATATATCTCTACGTTAAAGTGACAGTGCTGCAGAAGGTCCCTTTCATTCGTCGGCTTGGTAAAACCACATCTACATGGACATGGAAGAAAACAGCCTATATATTAAAAGTGTTAAACATGTATATTCTCTGTGTGAGCGAAGCGACTGCTGTGGCGAACAGCATGCAACATGGAGGACATGTTGAAGCAACACCAAATATCACTTAAATGTTTCTTCGGGTCCCTCGGTTGTGCAGAAAAGACTCAGTTTCAACAGCTAAAATAAGTACCTATGTAATCCTCAAATATATACAGATAAATCTCTATTCCACTTAAAAATACCTTAATTTTGTGCTTAAACCCAAACTTGTAAAAATGCTAAAAACAGCTGATTCTTCTCCTGCGTAACAGGAGCTGCTGGCCCAACTGTCCGCCATGATGCTGTTCAGTTGAGCCAAAACTCTTTGGTTCGCGTCTGGCAACAATCTCCGCTGCCGGGGCGCCATGTTGGGCCATCCGATCCGGTTCCAGACCCAAACCTTCCGCGTCTTCCTCAAGACGTTTCAAATGGAGCTGTGGTTTCCTAAACAAAGAAAAGGTCGGACTCGTTTCCGAGGCGCCGACAAACCGGAAGCCAAGTTGAGTTTCTCTTCCTCCGCAAAGCCAACGGACGATGAGGACGAGGAGGATGAGGAGGAAGAGGCAGAGGGAGGGAGGGTCAGTGGATGTCTCTGCACATGGGGAGGTTGACGAAGATGAAGACGTTGAACTCGATGAGGACGGAGAAGCAGAGGAAGATGGCGTACATGAGCAGGCAGGCCAGGCCCAGCCGCCAGTCCAGAGTCCATCTGTTCAGATGGACGCCGAGGACCTGCAGGACGGAGGGACACAAACTTCAACTCAACCAGAAACAGACCCGCGATCTGGAGACACCATGTCTGAGTCAGGTTGATAAATATTGATATTTAGTGTCAGTTATGTCTCTCCTGCTCATTTTAACCACAGCCTCATATTAGAATGGAGAAACTGAAAAGTGTTTTATTCCAGCCATATAGGAAACTTTCTGTATTCCTGTAGTTTTTCTAACGTTTCGCTGTGTCTTAATTATTGTCACCATCCTCTTTGTGTTCCCTTCAGCTTCCTTCCTGACAGAAAATACTCCAGGCTCACAATTTCTGAGCTTCTTTCTTGGAGGAGGAACTTTTAACGATGAGCTTTAATGTGTCCAGTTTTCTCTCTTCTCTGAATGGATCCACTGATGGAGAATTTAGGTCTCAACTTTGTTTAGCTGTAGTTTTTTTCTTTCTTATAGAAACCTCTCCTGGCCCAGTGTTTGTGTGTTTAGCTCTTCTGTGGTTGGAGCTGCAGACGGAGGATTTAAAGAAGGCCGACATGTTTTAATGCTTCACTGAAAAAAAGCCATTTGACATATATTGTACATTTTCTCTGAACTTTTCTCATCCTATCAAGAAGCACGTTTGGGTTTTGGGTTTGTTCTTGCAACTTCTCAGTGATCTGATTCTAGTCTCTGTGTTGTGTGTGTGTGTGTGTATGTGTGTGTGTGTGTGTGTGTGTGTGTGTGTGTGTGTGTGTGTGTGTGTGTGTGTGTGTGTGTGTGTGTGTGTTTGTAATCTAATCCACCGTTTCTGTTGTGTTTAGAAATATGTCGAAGGAACTTTGCGATATCTGTTTTGTCCTTTGTGCTTTTGTTAGACAGTAAACATGACTTTTCGCAAACTGTCACTTGATATCAAGTGAAGCTGAGGCAGCAGTTTAGCAGATATGAAGGAAATGCTGCCATCTGCAGGTGGGAGTTAGAAGTCTCTTCCTCCAAACGTTTATTTATTTTTATTTTTACCATTTTAGCAGAACATTCCCAATAAACTCACAGTTATGAATTAGTGCGAAGCTGGATTTCCATAATAACCTGGAACTATTTTATATTCTTTTTGACATTCATGTTGGAGGTTGTAATTTAGCTAAAGAGCAAATAATATTTAGTTGGTAAAAAAAAAAGGAATGCTCTCCTAAAATAATGCATAAAAATGAAAAACACAGACTTACTGTAAAGAACACTGAGGCGAGTAAAATTCCTACGGAGAAAATGAGTCCTCTGCTGTTCAGATGGACCTGAGGAGACACACGTTACACAAAATGGGTTGAATGACCATGAATGTCCAAGAAAACTCCTCCTGATCTGTTCTGATCCGACCCAGTGTGATTCTGGGCCACAAACACTCACGTTGGAGCCGTAGTCGATGCAGAGCGTCTGCAGCGCCCAGGGAAGCCCCAGACCCACCAGGATGTCGAACACGTTGCTGCCGATGGAGTTGGAGATGGCCATGTCTCCCAAACCTGAGACATTCACTTTCAGTTGTATTCACATCCCAGAGGCATGAAAACACAGAAACAGGCAGCAGAGCAGCAGCTGATGAGCAGCACGGCTCCCTCAGGGCTTCCTACCTTGCCGGGCCACGATCACACTGGCCATGCAGTCTGGGACGCTGGTGCCGGCCGCCAGGAAGGTGATTCCCATGATGACATCAGGAATGCCGAGAGTGAAGCCGATCACAGTCACCTGGAAGCAGAAACACGGAGAACGTCCCACCTGGAAATGACTTTCAGGGCCTCCACTGGTTTCTCTGCTCCCTGTTAGGGTTCAGGTCTGCCGACATGAATTTACTTTTGTTTCATTTTGAGAATAAGGTTTTAATAGAACAAGATAAAGTAGCAATTATGGGAGAATAAAGATATAATAAAATGAGAAAAAAGTTGGAATAACACAAAAATAAAATCGAATAAAGTAATAATATTTATATTTTATTTCCAGAATAAAGATCTTGTAACTTTATCAAAGCTTTGCTCTCATTAAAAAATAATTCTCATGATTTTCCATCTTTTTTCTGTTAATATTGTGCCTTTGTTCTACTAATATTATTACGTTATTGTAATTTATAAGCAAATCTCTTATCCTGTCCCAATTCCTCTGTCATACATCAAGGCCCGAGTTCTGCAAGTTTGATAATTTCCTGAATAAATGCTTCATCAGAACCTCCTGACAGACTTTCTTTACTTGTCCTGCGTTATAATCCTGGCTGGATATTTCCTTCAATTCCCTTCTTGGCAGAATCAGCAGAGTTCATTTCTTGGCAAGACTTTGGCTGTTAAGTTTATCCACAAACCAGAAAGGTTGAGCTCAGTGTTTTGGCAAAGCCGCCGCTGAAGCCCAATTTGTCCATTTGAAAACCAGTTTTGATGAATGTTTGGGATCATTTTCTAGTTGGACCAGATTCCATCCAATTTTAAATCATCTAAACCACATTTTATGGCCTCGTATTAAAGAATATTGGTTAAGATGTTCAGGAACAACCCAATAACCAAGCCTGCAATACACTGGAATCGTGTGGAGTTCCAGTTTCAACAGCCAGTTTCCCATTACCAGGGACAGGCTGGGAACCAGCCAAGGAAGAAACAACTGCTTCAAAACAAACACGTTCAAGCTTGACTGAAATTCACAGCTTCCCACCTGGACGAGGCAAAAGTCTTCTGAAAAAAGGTTTATGCTTGGATGAGAGAACGACTGAGAGGCATGAAACATGTTTGAGGTTTTCAAACCTGCAAAGACTTTGAAGAACGGTGGCAGAAGCATCATCAAATTAACATGAAGATGCTTGAAACATCCCAGGGAAGGAAGACCTTAAAGTTCCTGAGAGCCCTGACCTCAAACCAGTGCAACATGCTGAGATCAAGCAGCCGATCTGAGTGAGTCTGTGTGTTTAACGCTGAGTCGGTGGTCTGGTCTGGTCTGGTCTGGTCTGCTCTGCTCTGCTCTGCGTGGATTAACTCACCATCCAGACCATGATGTAGGAGAGGCCAGCGATCCAGATGGTGGCGGTGAAGAAGGAGACCATGAACCATCGCTCCCAGCGCCGCTTGGCGCAGTTTGGGATGGTGAAGAAGAACAGCAGCGACAGCGGCCACATCAGCAGCCACTTCAGTTTGTTGCAGACGCCCGCTGGAGGATTACACAGTTCAGGTTAGTGAAAGAAAGACCTACTGACCTGACAGTCATGTTTTGGGTCTGGGGTAGGAAGCCGGCGTAACCAGAGAGGATCCACACAGGCACAGGAAATGAAAACTACCCGCAGAAAGTTGTGATGTATCTTTACTGTTCTGTGGTTGTGTTAGTGTCATTTGGGCCCAGCTCGGTACCTGGGACTTTAAACGGCACCAGCGGCCCTCCGCTGTCCTCTTCTCCCTCTCCGTCCTCGTCGTTCTCGTTGTTTTCGTTGTCCTCGTTTTCCGTCTCGTTGCCTGACTCCAGCCGCTGCAGCCTCCCGTTGAAGCCCTGCTCAGCTCCGCCCATCCCGTTCTCTAGGCCCCGCCTCCCCAGACCTCGGGTGGCGGAGTCCGAGTCGCCGTTGGTGATGCAGTTGACCCGAGTCTCTGTGGTGTTGATCAGCCTCTGTCTCTGGAACGTCAACACGGATGACGACACATGACTCCAGCCCAGATCCTGCCTGCCTGTAGTTCGGTGTCTCTTACCTCGTTGATGAGCATGCGGGACGCCATGGTGAGGCGAGTCCTGGGGGAGAAGTGACTGGTGATCATGATCCTCATGCCGGCCTCAGAGAAGGTCAGCTGGTGGGGGTAGGCGGAGAGCAGCTCGTCCACCATCAGCACCGACGGCGGACAGTGGAAGTTAGCTGCAAAGGACACAAACAGTCTAACTGCTGAATTCAGGGAAACTAGCATAAAAATAATCCCTCCAGCAGATTATGGCTGGTTTTTATAACATGTAGCACAAAACTGGTGAATAAACTGGTCCTGATTTATAGACCTCATAAATATGGCACTAATTTCAAGTATGTCTACCGTATTTTGTGTATGGGGAGAAATCTATTCCAATATGTTTGAAATATGTTTTATTATAGAAATAAGAAAATGCATTTCAAGAAGAAACTTTTAAAAAGCCTAACCAAAAAATAAAACATTTGGAGAGAACAATGTTTGCAACAATAAACTGTTTTTTTCTATGATGATGAACATCCTTGTTTCTAATAATTTTTTACAATTTTTTCAAAAAGCGTTTGAGATTAAGTTTAGCAAATTGTTTTTACGTTTTACACATTTTGTTTCACACTTTTAGGGGAGGGGCACATTTAGCAGCATTTTTATTGGTCATTGCCGGGGTTTCTAGAATGCAATTTGTTCCATTAAGTTTAATTTATTTTGTTTTTTTTATATAAAATCTGAATAAAAAATTCAAAAGAATTATTTTAATTTTGCTTTTGATAAAATAAAATCAATCTGAAAAATAATAATAAAAATAACACTTTTAAATCATCTTTAAAAATAATAATTAAAATGAAATCTCAAAATGATTTGAAAAATTTAATCTGGAAAAAAAATAATAAAAAGGAAATCAGTAAAAATAGCAAATAAAAATAGTAGGTTCAACTATTGCAAACACTGCAAGTTACTTTCACGACAAAGTTTATTTTTCAAAAGGCATTTTTTTTCTGTCAAATTTAAATTTTTGAAATGTGTTGTTTATTTGCAATAATACTGTAGCTAATTTCTCTGGATGGCATTCTATTTAAAGCACAGATTATCATTTACTCTGCTCTATGTGATAAAACCTTAGGAAACCTCAGACGTTGTAGACAGAAAAGCTTCTGCAGATCAACTCTGGTACCTTTCTTCAGCAGAACCGCCGTTGCGTCGTACGAGACGTTGTCCTCCAGATCCGTACTTCCTGTCAGCCCGTTCGCCAGGTTCCCAGAACCTTTCTTCCTCCGGCTGAAGTACCGATGAGCCTTTCCGTTAAACCTAAAACACGACACACAATCCCATATTTACCATAAAAAAGTCAGTTTGCGGAGCTGCTGCAGCTTTGACGACACTCACTTCATGATGAGGATGTAGACGGCATACATGAGGACCAGCACAAGAGATTCCCACCTGCAAACATGACAGTCAGACATTTACAAACCGGCCGTCAGTGTAATTGTGGCTGAGGGGTGAATCTGATACGCACCAGCACACCTTCTCATCATAGATGAACTAAGCAGGAGAGACAAAGGGACAACAATGTAGCGTTTTAGAGACAAGTCAAAGTATCTGTTTATAGTGTATCTATTGCTTCCTTTATAATTGAGCTGTGAAAATATCAAACCTGCTTCAGATTACAGAATCCCAGTAATCCCAGTAATAATGAAACGGTCTAAAGCAGTGGTCCCCAAACTTTTTCCTGCAAGGGCCACATAACTTTTCCCTTCTCTGGTGGGGGGCTGGAGTCAGTTTGTAACAGAAAAAGTGTTGGAGCTTGGTCGCCGCATGTTACGCAGAGCGGCTTGTAATGTGGGAATCACCTACCGGCCCAGGATAAATCCATTCTCCTGTCTCTCTGGGCTTTTTCCCCTTTGAAAAAGAAACTTTCCAAAGACATCTGATCTGTTTCTTTCTCATTTTGCTGCTTGTGGGCTCAATCTTGGTGCCAAGTAACCGAGACTTCCAATAATTCACTTTCTGCTAAAGAGCCTCCTGGTGGTTGAAGAAAAATCCGGCTTATCGTCCGAAAAATACGGCAAATCAAAAAAAAACTCTGAATGCTCTCTGGTATTGTTCAGAGGTCGGGACCAAATGTGGAGGCGGGCCGGATTCGGCCCGCGGGCCGTAATTTGGGGACCACTGGTCTAAAGGTTCTGCTGCTGTGTTTCCAGATTAACCAGGTGTGTGTCTACAAGAATCCACAGAAAAAAATCTTACCACAATCAGTGCTATGATGGAAAATGTGTAATAGATGGAGTCTCTGAGCAGAGCCCAGTGCGACAGCTTCACAGCCTG
>CAEGAF010173037.1:0-20175 GCA_903067075.1 Micropoecilia bifurca
ATTCTGTTCATTACTTTCATGGACAGAATTTCTAGGCGCAGCCTAGGTGTTGAGGGGATCCGTTTTGGTGGCCTTAGGATCGCATCTCTGCTTTTTGCGGATGATGTGGTCATTCACATATTCTGTGTTGGAACCCCTTAGGTTACAACACTCCAGGCTGCTCATGATAAAGAAATGGCTGATTAAAACCTGCTCTATCAGCTCAGTGACCTTCATCGATAATCTCTGGATCTATTGGCAGCGCTTTCATCTCTTTGGAAGAGGCGGATGCAATCTTAACAAACATGGGATAAAGCTGCTCCCTGCAAACATTTTTCATTTCATCAACAAGAACAACAATGTTCTCATCGCTTCAGAAGAACAGGCACAAGGATGTCCGACTAGGATGGAACCCTCTGTGTATCAGAAGCAAAATGTCCCAAAACAAACTGATCAAACATCCACTGGAAATAGAGCGACTGGTTCCCCTCCTCATTCCCCCCTCCCTCATCTTTCCTCCCTCTGTCTTTGCTCCTACACTCACTCACAAGACACCTATGAAGAAATGTCTTCCGGACCAGAGTTTCTCAAATTTACGGATGGAATGGATCAACAGGTTTGCCTCTGCACAACTCTTCTTAGCACTAACATAGCAGACCTCACTTCATCTAAGCCTCCTGCCTCTGACGTCCCAGAGAATCCACCACTTTGCATTTCTGAAGTCTGAGACTGGGGTCCAGATATTATCTTTATACAGGTCTTCCTCCAGAATGTGTCTGGCCCCTTGGCACTGCAAAACAGGACATTATCTGTCTTGATCACTACAAGAAAAGTTACAAAAACAGAAATGCAAAAAAACAGCGGTCTAAATTAAAACCTCAGACAGATCCCCTGCCTAATGCAACCCCAGACTGAAGAACTTTCAGCCACCAAGTCACTATATATATATATATACCTATAATTGAAGACCTTAAAGGTTTGTTGGATAACATTGGTGAAAAAACACCATCATAAGGAACCGGGAACTAAGCATACAGGCAGGGGATGAAGTTGGGGAGAAAGTTTAATGCTGTTAGATTATTAAACATCCCACAGATCTTTGTGTCTGGAAACATGACACATTTGTAAACCTACCAGGACGTGAACAACAGACGGGCTAAGCAAGGAGAGTGAATCAGAAAAGAAGCAGCTAAGCTGATTCTACCTTTTTACATTTTCACATCTATATCTTTCTGAAGAAGTCAAAAAATCTACACGTTCTTCTTTTGCTGCATGCAGTTTGCATGCAGGTTCCTGTATACAAACGCCTGCGCTCATGCAAATTCTTCATTTGCATCTGCAGTTGGGAGATTAACTATCTTCCCCAAAGCAAACATCTTTGTTAACATTTGGTTTGCGTCCTTTTGAAATGTAAGCCTCCTTTCCTGCCTGAGATCCTGGGTGCTCTGCATTTGTGTTTTTGTGCCTCTGTCCTTTAGCTTTATGGCTTATGATAAATGATCTGACCATAAAACTTCATAAACCATTAGTTTTCCTTCTGCTAATTGTGCTTTACTATATCCCTTAAACAAATCTGACCACTGTCTTATTGTCTTGGCGGTTTATGACAAAAAGCCTTGCATGTCTGATTATTCATATCAGCACCTGGTTCTAGAAAGTTGTTTACCGACTGTGTGGCCGCTCCAAATCCCGTCTTGCAGGTTTACAGGCAACCTGCTCGTTCTCATCACTGGACTTTTAGTCTCTGTCATCTTCACACGCATTTCAGAAACATGGACAAAGGTTTAGCAATTTCAACAACTAATAAAAGTATAGCACAAATGTGCAATTTTGTGTTGAAAAAAGGGTAAAATAGTACAACATTCTTTTTCAGTTTTCATTCAACTCGAAACAAAGTTCATGTAAGAGAAAAAAATGACTTGGATCAGTTATTCTTTACTCTGACATTTTGTCCCTCTAACACAAAATATGGGACATCTGTGGGTAAAAGGGAAATGTTTAATTTTTTTTATTTGACTTTTTTCCTTTTTTTGCGACCAAAGAGCTGAACGCATAATGTGAGATGATAGGAAGATAAATGGAGCCACTAGAAGAAGGCTAATTATAGGCTGCAAAGTCTTGAACCTGGACTGGAGGTTCTTTTTCCAGCAGGATGATAATGAATTAATTTCATATCAAAGCATAATCATATCTCACAATCATATCTCACTGACTGTCCAATCCAATTTAGACTCCATCTCAACACCTGGAAATGAATGTTTGAATAGATTTCTAAGCCATCTGACTGACCTCGAGCAGTTTAAAATGGTCCAACATTTCAGTCTATGGGTG
The DNA here is from genome assembly GCA_903067075.1 of Micropoecilia bifurca. Classification (NCBI taxonomy): domain Eukaryota; kingdom Metazoa; phylum Chordata; class Actinopteri; order Cyprinodontiformes; family Poeciliidae; genus Micropoecilia; species Micropoecilia bifurca. The sequence goes on from CAEGAF010173037.1 coordinate 2,311, forward strand.
CACAACCACATTTATCAGAATTATTTTAGGCTGGGCAATAAATCAATAACAATATGTTTTATGATAGACGCATGATCAATTTCACTCCGATTCGGAAACGCACTGCATTCTGGGGGATGTAGGCAGAGGAGTGGTTTCAGCTGCTCATCCTTTCATGGTGAGCTAAGCAAAGCTGGTAGCATCAACAAACTCTCTCTTTGGTTACCTAGCAACAATCTGTTGAACGACTTGGGCAGCAGCAGTTTCATGTTCTGCTGTCGAGCCTCATAACTGCTTGAAAATAAAATACACCATGGAGTGAAAGAAGAAAATAAGAACAACCGCTCGAGAAGAAACTGTAGATGGAACGGGAAATGCTACATCACCAGTTTGACAATATTTGAAGCAAAGAACTAAATAATTGTCAAAAGCAACTGATATAACTGATGTATAAGAAAGTCACAAAGTCGGCCTTCTATCACCTGAAGAACATCTCCAGGAATAGAGGACTTATGTCTCAGCACGATCTAGAGAAACTCATACATGCGTTTATCTTTAGCCGCATTGATTACTGCAACAGCGTCTTCACAGGTCTGACCAACAAATCAATCAAACAGCTGCAACTGATTCAGAACGCAGCTGCTCGTGTTCTCACTAAAACCAGGAAAATAGAGAAATAACACCGGTTTTAAAGTCCCCATACTGGCTCCCTGTAGCTCAAAGAATAGATTTTAAAATACTGTTGTTAGTTTATAAGCTACTGGTTCTGGTTCTGCACCCCAGAACCAAACGAGGAGAAGCAACATTCAGCTTCTATGCACCACAAATCTGGAACAAACTTCCAGAAAACTGTACAACAGCTGAAACACTGGGTGCCTTTAAATCTCAACTTAAAACCCACCTGTTTAGAGTTGCTTGTGGCTAAATTGCAGGTTTTGATGTCTTTGATGTTTTTAATGTTCTTATCTTTACTTTTCATCTAATTATTAACTTCTTTTTATTTCTCTTTCACACTGTCTATGTAAAGCCCCCTGGAAAACGTCCCAGTTAAACAAATCTATATCTGGGTGTGTGAGAATCCTTGTTAAATGGCGTTTTACCTAAAACTCTGAGGTGTGAGGCATTTAACTGTAGTCCTACAAGGGGTTTTAATGTTTTTATCTTTTTTACCCTTTTCTCTTTTTCTTTAAAAAATTTTCTTTGTATTTCTGTTTATTCACTGTCAAATGCTGTTTTTATTTTAATTATGTAAAGCACTTTGAAATGCCTTGCTGCTGAAATGTGCTATACAAATAAAATTTGATTGATATAAAACATTTATTCCGTGATGCGTTTTTCAGTAATTTCCCTCCAACTTCACAATTATGTGCTAATTTCTGTTCTGTTAGACAAAATACAAATAAAATGCTGTGAAATTTGTCGTTTTGAAAAGGTCTTAGGGCCACTGCAGTCACACAGTGACAGTTTGTTTTTTTTAAGTGATGTGTACTACAATGCTTTGACCAGCAGATGGCAGGCTACATCCACACATTTGCAGCTTTGTGAAACTGTGCAGCATGCATGCATGCATTTTTAAGTATATGTACGGAAACCACTTGGCTTGTTTGTTTTAATAGAGATGAAAGAGATGGTCGGGCTACAAAAAGAGATGATTTCATTCAGAACCCGAGGGATACGAGGACAGAAGGAAGGAAAGAGGGTGTGGGAGAGGTGAAGCAGGGGGGTTGAGCAAAGTCAGGGAGGGAGATTGATCAGGGTGGTGCACTGATGGCAGCATCTGCTTGTTAGTCCAAGATAAAACTCTGTGAGCTGAAGAAGAGGACGGGCCCCATCCATTAGACAGCGAGGCTCTCATCCAGATGGCACTAACTGCTGGAGCAGAGACTCCTCTGGACCCATCAACAAATATGTGTCAGCATGTTAATTCTTGGCACTTTTTCATGCCTCTCCACACAGTTCATTTGTGGTCAACTCTGCATATATAAAAGGTGATGACGTCATTTAGCTGTGCTTAGGTTTTTTTTTTTTTTTTTTTTGTTTTTTGAAGAGGGCGAAAATAAAACTCTTAAGGAGGCTCTATGACGAAGTCTCTCTGGGGTTGCACCTGCTGCGGCTTTAAAAAAAATTTTTTTTCAATGTAGTTATGTCAGAAAACTGTTTCCCAGCAACATTTGAGCGTCTGAGGTTTTTGCAGCCTTAAATAGACTTTGGTCTGTGAGAAAGTAGAAGAGGGCGTAATGGCTTAATTTATGCAGTATATGTATTTCTGTTTCTTCTGCAGAATTGGTGTTTTCTAGTTACCACGGAGACCCCCAAGCGCAGTGGGGACTTTTTTTTTTGCGCTACCTCACAATAAATGAGCAAATACATTCTGCTCTAATTTGAACAAATGCTCATTTAAAAGTGCATACATATGTACAGCTACAAAGAGCCTCAGTGAAATCGTGTTTATACATTTTTAACTCTTCGATGTAGAAACTGGTTGGAAATTGATCTATTATGGTCGTCTGTGTTGGTCAGACTACCAACAGGAAAAAAACACAACCAAATCTGTCGGATGACTTTATAGCCTTAAACCCTATATTGTAGCAGGATGATTTTCAGAAAATGAGCTGACTAGAAAGTTTTTGCAGGGGAACTCAAAAGAAAAAAAAAAACTTCCCCCATAATCCCTAGTGAACCCCATAGGTTACAACACAGAATATGTGAATGTAAAAAGAAAACTGTAAAAATCTTTTTAAAATGTTGTTTTTCTTTCCAATTTGAATGTAATTGCAAGGTTATAAACATGTCATGATCGCTCAGCATTAATATTTTATTAAACTATAAAGGTTTTACACTAGTTAAATAAGGAAAAAGCAGTTTTAACCTTAAGTCGATTTGTTGTTTGCAGATAACCTGTCAGAGGGCGACGGCAGCAGTTCAGGTGGGCAATCGGCTTTTATTTTGAAGTTTTAAAACTTTGACTGTGGGGAAAAAAAAAAATTCTCGTTTGACCCGTCTGTCACAGAGACTACAGGAGCGTCCACTGAGGAGAGCTCAGATGAGGATGAGGAGGAGAACGATGAGGGGGAGGATTCTGGTGAGACTCTTTAAATCGCTAACTTAGATCGTCTGTCTTTAAAGTAAAACTGTCAGATTAGGAGGCACAAAGATAATACAAAGTTTGAGAAGAAATGGTAGGAAAAGACATGCACTTCGTTTGGCATTGGAAAATAGACAAATGTATGATGCAAGCGTGTCAATAAGTATCGGGGCGTTGTATGTTGTTAGTTTTAAAATAAAAAAAAGAAAAAGTGAAACCAATGAGTTTCAACTTCCTCCGATTAGTCATCCTTCCAGTAATAAATGCAACAAAAAAACAAATCTACATTTGAGAGATGCTGAGAAGCGGAGTTTTTTTTTTACCTTTTAGAAAGCTAGACAGACTCTTCCCCCCGACTGCTTCTTATTTTTATAAAAGCAGTCCATGAACTTTTCACACTGACCTCAAAACCCAAAGTAAAGGAAAACATAGATGGCTACTCTGAAGATGAACTGTGGTGTGAAAATTAAAACAGGAAACCACAAGACGATGTTTCTGTGACGATACGTGTTGCTTTGAAGCATGTAAAATACAGATTTAAAATACTAATTTCTTGCATCTATTTTTACATACAAACTGTGGATATGATCTTTGACCCATTTGAGTGGTTATTGAATGTACGATGCCTCTTTGCTCTGTGTGCAGAAGTGGCACTTTTGAAACACGTACAGCTTCTTAAAAGGACAGTAAAGCCGTTTTCGCACTGCAAGGAACGGAACGGTTTCAAAGTTGGGCTGACCGTGTTTGCATTAGAACATCTTACCGGTTCCACCCGGCCCCTTGGAACCACAAGAGCCACAAGATCCAAGGGGCTGGCCAAGCGGTTCTGCTTAGAATCAGCAGCTGATTGGCTGCTGGTTGTTATGAAGTCAGTCGCTGATTTTCCGTTGACAGCTGACTCTCACTAAACAGTATTCTAATTTGTAAAGAGTACTCTTTTCAAAAATAATGACGTCTGGTACAGCTTCGATGGCGCCATCAGTGTATATGCAAACACAACAGGGCTGCAGTTCGGGTGGAATCGTTCTGTTCCATTCCTTGCGGTGCTAAACCGGCTTAATAATAATGTTGATGATGATTGTGGAGCTTTGATGAAGAGGACTTTCAGACCAGCTATAATAAATTATATAACTACTTTATTTGTAAATTCAGCCTCTTTTGACTAAATCTTTCTAGTAACTTCCTACAATTTGAACTGTAATCTCATATAATGGCCTGTTTCATAATGCAAAGCATGTTTTTATCAGATTAGGGATGGACTGGTTTGACCACTCCATATCGTTAACCTTGTTTCGAGTCTTTCTGGTTTTGATTTCTACTTAAATTTTATTTGATCCCAACATTTTACTCTTATTTTGCATAAATAAGAGCAGTCTGTTTGTAAATTGTGTCACTGATTGAACCCCACATTAATATTTGATTTGATCATTCACAGAATCAACATCAGATTTGGTGGATTTATAATCCTCTTCTAAATTATTTTTTTTGTAGAAATTACATCTTTATTAAAACTCTGGTTCGGGAATTAAACTATTTAAAAAATATATATATATATATAAACTAGATTTGCATTTCTCAGTATCTTTTTCATCCCGTGTTCTCTTTTTTTTGTATATATATATATAGCATTCCAACTTTCATCAGAAGGCGGCGCTGAAGACGATGAAAAGGGAGAAGGTAAGACTTTATTTCCATGTAAACAATTCAAACATTTATGTTGCGCCAGTAATTATTGTGAGCACTTTTGCATTTATCTGTTTTTTTTTTTACATTTTCCCTACAGACGACAAAGCGGAACATAAAAACGGTAAGATATGTAATAAACCTGATTGTTCAATTTGCTCCTGTTATTTAGATGCCAATTGCTAAACTGACTGAGCTGTTGCTACTTTACAGGCAGTTTTGTGCTTTAAATAATTTCATGCTTTTGGATTACCAAGCTCCGCTTTGATCCGCTTAGTGTTGTCAGACTAACACTTTAGAACTAGCGATGATAAAATGTAGTAAATATTTCTTAAATAAATTAATTAACTAACCTTTTAGTGCAGCAGTGAAACAGAAACTGCAAACCAGATGGAAAATGTACCTCCACTGGAAGGGAGCAATGCAATTTGGCCTTTGTTTAGCCCTGATTGATCTTTGAGTTTTACTGTCCCCAACCAGTTTTTATTCTTTATCACCCGCCGTCAAAAGTGGTTGTGTTTCTCGAATGAGTCTTAAGTACGTTGTTGTAAATGTTTGTATAGGAACAAATATTGATCCTGAAGTACTTGAATTTTAATCTCAGAATCCAGCCTTTTGCATAAAGTGACATGTATCCTATGGGAAAACAGGGCATTCTGGATCTGAAGGAACAGGACCCGAACCTCCAGCCGCTGCTGCAAATGGGAGAGGTGAGCGTAGCGTATGTTGACGGAGGGTCGATGTTGCGTGAACGACTTTGTTTCAACGCTTTTGTCTGTCTATCCTCCTGACAGATGAACGATTTAAGATATGCTGTGAAAAATGCAAATCCGTCCATCAGGTGAGCTCAGAAACCAGACATGTTCTTCATATACTGTTTTGTTTAGCTGGTGCCGTGCTGTGAAACTGCAGCAGGTTAGAGATTTCTTCAGTTTCAGCATTTTTTTCTTCTTACAGACTCACGGCACGGAGCTTGTTACTCCTCAGAGGAAGTCTAAGGGACGTTTCGAGTGAGTGAGACGCTGCGTCTCGGCAGCAGATCTCGACGCAGTAAAATGCGCCGCCACTCACTCTGTGAATGTTTGTAGGTTGCAGCTGGAAGGAGAAGGCACGTACGAGTGTTCGGTCACCGGCCTGGTCTTCGAAGCAAGCGAGACGGTTCTGGTGCGGTATTCTATCCTGTCTTGGTCCAAGTTTGGCTCCTTCCTGCCATACGCCTGGAAGTCCGCCGGACCAATTTTCAACGTCGACACCGTCGACAAGGACGCGTCCGTCCTCACCTCTATCCAGTTCCCCCACTCCATCTGCTTAGCCCGTAAGAACGTCATGTAACGTCTTTCTACCGAGGCGCTCAGTGTAAAAGAACCGAAATGAAACTGGTGTGTTCCCAAAGATCCAGAGGAGGACTTGACGTTCAGCGTCCTGCACGTCAAGGACAACCGTTCCCTGATTGAGCCGACCGCAGACCACTCAGGAAGCCACGTGAAGTGGAACGTGACGTCCCTCTCGCCAGTCGGTCCCATCATTCCGAAGTCAGAGTCCGTGGAGCATCATGGGGTGGTTCTGGTCTACAAGCAGCTCGGCAGCGACACCAACAACTACAGCTTCCACGTCTACCTAGCGACAAACAGCTCGTCCGACATTAAAGTAAGGACTTATTGTCAGTCGTCTCTAGTGAGGAACCAGAGGCATTCTGGGGGAGTCTTGGCTGACAACAGCCCTGCTGTTCCAGAGAGTTTATATGCTCTCCTATCAGTAAGCAGTTAATCACATTATAAATCAAAATAAGTTTGTTAATTAATGATTAATTATCTAATAATTATTTAAAAGGTGTTTCTCCATCAACATGACGTTTCTCCAAGAGATGTCATCATTCAGTTTATGTATAGCTTCAGTTGCACATGGTTTCTATTTCTGTTTTCTTTATTGTTTTTGGTTGCATTTTATTTTGGATATTTAAAATATCTTCTTTATAAAATTAATATTTATTGGTCTTTGAGAGTGAATTTGCTTTATGGTGATATTATCAATATATTACGTCAAAATGGCCTCAGAACAAAATTATTATCGCTTATCGCAATAATTACTGCAACAATCTGCTACTTATGAGAATGAACGGCTCAGTTCTGGTATTTTAATGATAAATTTAAGTTATTCTTTCTCCACAGTGATATGTTGATACAATAAACACTTAATGAATTTTTATATCAGATTCTCTGAAACATTCCCAGCAATAAATCTTAAGTCCACTGATTTTCAGCAATGTTGAGGTCAAAGGTCTTAATTTCAGCCTTTTTCCCCCCTTTTAAAATCTCTCATTTTCTAAAGGTTTGCAGCAGTTTACCAAGCAGCCTGAGTTTTAAACCAGGAACAGCTGTGTTGATGACTGTAGCCATGTGACGACCCCAAAACCAGCTTTGATACAAGTTTAGGATTATTCTCTTTTTGAACACATAATTGAGTTCAAATTTAACTATGTGTTAGTTTCAGGTGAAGATAAAAAAATGAGTTTCTTATTGTGCTATGCACCAGTTCACCTGCAGCAAGCACAAAAGTTTAGTGTTAGAGTTTAAACCCCTACAAATATGTACCTTCCATTTAATTGGTGTTTTATTTTTGTTTGCTTCTATGGTAAGTTTTATGCAAATCATATTGTGATATATATCGTTATCGCCACCAATCAGAATATTTATCATATTAATTTTTTGCCATATCACACATCCCTATTAATAATTTATTTGAAGGTTACCTCCTCCAAGTCTGGGCTTTATCATTGTGACTAAATAGTGTAATCGTTCAGACAATACAAATTTGCTCCATAAAATAATTGCGTGGCTTTTTCACTTGATGAAAAATTCACACCTGTTGCTATTTGTATGTAAATGTCACCGTAGGAAAATCCCAGTTCAAGTAAATGACTACAGGTAAAGGCAATGAAGGAAATTCATACACATAATGAGAATATGCACAGAAACTGTAGCTGTGCTGTTATTAGCAGGATCTTGCAACTGTAAAACAAAAGTAGTTTGGAAATGAGGTCAGAGTTTTAGAAAACATTCTGTAGTTTCAGGATCCTGTTTCAGTTGTGATATCAGTACCTGACCAAACTACCACCAAACTACCTGCTTAAAACCTTTTTGAGAAAAAAAACCTGGCTTATCTAACAATTATCCATGAAATTTCAGTGGTGACGATAAGAAAACGTTTCTGTTGCATAATTAGATGCAACAGAATTAGATGCAATTTAATTACATAAAGTCCCTTGAAAAACACTGTCTTCTGAATAGAAAATTTGAAATAATTACGGTATTTTAGGGGCAGCTTGTCATAAACATCTTCCACAAATAAAAATCTAAAAGGTGAATCATGCCATTTTTATGCAACCCCTTTTACCTTGATGCCCCTAAATCTGCTGCTTATTCCATTTAAAAGTCACCCAATTAGTAAGTGAGTCCACCTGTGTTTTATTCAAGCTCAGTTAAAAGCCAGCTGTTCTCTGACAACTTATATTAATTTCTCTGTATTTTTCTCGACTTTTACTTAACTTAATACATTTTCCTTCATCTTAATAGTTGTGCATCAGCTTGTTTGTTTGGGTATCTGACAGATGTTGGAACAATTGTAAATGGAGAAATGTGGAAAGTCTTAATGGGCGTGAAGGCAAGTTTACACACTTCCTGTGTCCAGTGACATCTATTAATTTACAAGCTTTTAAAAATCTTCCTGTGTGACTAAATAGTGTTTAGATTCAGGATTTTTCCCCCCATTTGTGTGCAAGCAAAAACAAAACAAGAGAAGGAAAAACAGTGAAAAAACAAAAGCAAAAAAAAAAAAAATACCGTCTTTACAGGAAGAAATATTCAACTCATCTCAGACCTTTGATCAGCTCTGCTGTCCGCGGCTAAAACTCCAGCAAAATGCCTCACCTTTGAAACCGCGTGTGAAAACCATAAGAACAGGCAGAGAGCTGGAGGTGACTTTCACTTCTGTTGGTGTTTGCGGCCGTGATTCCTTTGATTTCGTCATGTTTCGCATTTCCAGACTTGCGTAATGCAGTGGTCACTCGCATTACTGGCTTTATTTAACTTATAGTGATGTTGAGCTTTTGTGTGAGGAGGGAAAGAAGTCAGAGTATATTTTTAAGAAGCCACAGAGCGCCACACACAAGCTATTTGAACGGCTGCATTACTGGAAGCAGAGCAGCTGTGATGTCATTCGGGAAGCGTGAATGTGGCTGCATGAACATGAACGTGTGGGCCTGGGAGGATCCAGCTGATGAATAATAAAACCAGATGAGAGATGTCAGTTCTATAAATAGTTTGCAGTCAGTTTTTCCCTGCGGTTTCTCAGCTTTCGTGATTCTTTTGTTTGCCAGACTGAACTTGGACTGACCTTTTCCAGCAAAACACCGTCTTCAGGGTTATTTTTATCCCACCTGTTGTTGTTGCTGAGAAACCGAGCCTCTCCTTCATCTTGTTTTCTTTCTGTGCCGCTGTCATTTCAGGATATAGGCAAACAAGTTCGGGGCTACAAGAATCGATACATGAAGATCGATAAGCCTCCCACGTGTAAATTGGATGAGGGGACGTATCGCCTCGTGAGCGAGCCGGAGGGCGACATCAAACCTGAGGTGTGTCTCTGCATGTGAATAAGGCATGTTCCAGGAGGCATAATTTAGACTGGATCAATAAAAGTCATGTCAGAAATCTTGAGGAAATTATTTGAGCATTCCTAAGCCTGAAATATAGAAGGTAGTTTAAGACTGTTAGATTTTTCTTTCAAAAGATTCTTCTGCTTATTTTGTGATCTTTTTTTTTTTTTTACTTATTTGTGTTTTTATAAGATTCTCCAAAATGATCAATGGAAACATTTTGTACCTCTTTAAAAACTATAAACAGTTTTTACCCAGCTTCATTTTAGCAGTATTTGAGAAACATATGGTCTGGCCATGGCCTTCCTCAATTCTGCTCGATTCTCATCTCTTCAGGACTCCCTCTGGGCTTTCTGCCATTCAACTTGATTTCTCTGGTAGAATTTCAATCGAGCCAATTGGTGAACAGCAGGAGAAGTTGTGACTGTGATGTTTTAGAATCGTAGTTTTGGCAATGGCAGCGGAGGAAGTGAACAAAGCCGTTCAACCCGGGTTGTCCACGTTTCCAAATACTGAGTAATTGAAGTTGGAGAAAGACGAATATTTAATACATTTCATAAGCTCTCTGTGAACCAAAGCATAGACTAAAGCGCTTTGTTGTGGTTGCTAAAAACGTTTATTGAAAATGATTCATGTGGTGCATAAGAGATTTTATCAAGACTGTAGACAAAATTAACGTAATGTTTTACCCTACAGATGATGTCTGAGTCAATACAGTGTTTATGACCCTGAAGGGTTATTATTAAAAAAACATTTTAGGTGTTTCTCAGTTCATTTTAAAAGTTCCCTTTTTAATGTAAATGCGCCTACTCTGCTTTTAAATTGGTCTGTGACAAGTCACTACCTCTACTGGAGGATATTATGAACCTGTAACTACTCTGAGCCATGATGAGTGTGAGGTAATGATTCACAAAGTGTAAACAGCTGCTGAAGATGCAGGAGTTCATGGTACACAGGCTGAATGGCAGCTCCAGACACATGGTTCAGTTTATTAAAAGGTGACCAAAGACTCAGGCCAAAAGAAGTCATTTTGTTTCCCAGTAAGAGCTTATGGGGAGCTGGTCGACCAAAGTTAAATCTTTGGAACCTTGAAGTTCAAGGTTCCAAAAGAAAAAAGCTAAGTCAAATGACATAAGTCCAAATTCTGTGGAAAATCCTACTTCGAAGCGAGACGTTTGGATAAAAATAGATTCTAATCAGCTGAAATAATTTAATTTACCCTAAAACTACCTCTACATCCAAGTCGCGTTGGTTTCATGTTTGTCCAGATTTGTTGGAAAACATTTACATTTTACATTTTTTATTGCATATATTGGGTATTTTGTTTTGATGAAAATTTCGGCAAACTTTATGAAGGTCTTTCTGTTGACGTGGAGAAAATAATTATTATCTTACAAAAGTTTTTCGGCTTTTTGTGACTAAACCATGTTTGTGTCTCATTGAAGGAGCTGAAGTTCACGCTCGCTGTGACCAAGATGAAAGGCTACTTTGAAGCTTTCTTTGAGGAGCGGCCTCCTTTCAAATTGTCTCTAATAGAGATCAACACGGACGAGACCGTCTGGTCTGCCACCATCAGAGAAGGTCCCAGCGCGTTTATTCTCCTTCTTAGATGTTTATGATGCTACATTTAGACTAGTTTGAAAAAAAAAATCTTTATTTTTCTATTTCAAATAGTGGCGTAAAATTGATCACATTTAATATCCATGTTTTTTTATTAATAGAAATGCTTCCCAATTTATAGGATACTTTTATAACTTTGGTTGTTTGACATTGTAAATTAATATATGATGGTTTAGTGAGTGATTAAAATCTACATTTGGTTTTTCCGTTCAGTGTATCAGTAGGTGGAGCATAACGAATACATTTCGACCATGTCACAGCAACTTGCTAAGATTCATGTGGAATTAATTGTCAGTATTTAATCACATGGGAGTCTGATAGACACATGGAGTTTGATGCTTTCCATGCATTTTGTTGAAAACCAGTTTCAGCTGCCTGCTGAGATTTACAGTTGATGTTTTACTTTGATTATATTCTGTGTTGTGTGGTTGATGTCCGTCCTTTGCTTTTTCTTTTTCAGGCGACTGTGTGGACAACTCAGAAAAAAAGTCAAGGAAAAGGACAATCTGTAGGCTCCTTCTCGGTCTTCGGTGGGAGACATATTCCTTGGTGTTTTTGGCCTCTTCATTGTGACTGAAATCAATCTTTTTCTTGCAGCTGGCAGACAGAGGAGCAGCAGCCACTCAGAAGAAGAAACGGCCTGTAAAAGACAGAAGTGGCAGGACGAGTCAGGTGAATCATCATCCGTTTATTTTGATTAGATTAAATTCTGTTTTATTATGTGGCTCTGATTCAAAACAGATTATAAACAGAAGTATGCGATCAGTTCAGTCTAATCATATTGAAGTACTTATATCAGTTGCATATGTTCCAGTGCTAGAAATAAATGTCAAGCCGACTATTTAAGCTTTCTAATGAAACATAGCTTACTGTCTCACAACAGTGGAGAGTTGGTTGCATTCAGAGTTTAATTTTGCTTAAATCCCTCATATTGAAGATGCTGGGGCTTTAGAGAACTGAAGTGAACAGAGGCACAGGTTTAGGAAAACGTTTGACATAAAAGAAAAAGTAAGTAGTTAATAGCAGTTAATAGTTAATAGTGGCTTAATCTAGAAGAACAACACAGCTAAATAATGAGCTGTGAGATTATTGTAAAATCCATGGGATGAAAAACGGAGTAGGTATTGTTGGTCGCTCCAACAGCTTCTATAATTGCTTTGTCTAGGAGATAAACAGAACTCTCACTGCAACCTGTTGGATGAGCTTTTAGCTAAACTTTTTAGATTTCTTGATGGTAAATGTACAGCAGTTCCACCTGGTACTATCTGGGATAAGATGTTCCTCATTTTGTGTGACGTTGAAGAGGAAATTTGTTAAAACCTTTTTAAACATGGGATTTAAATGAAACGTCCTCCAGAACTAAGGATTGCACATTCTCTCTTTTATCGCTTTGTCAACTTGAGATCCTGGTTGCATAATGGCCTCAACAGCAACAAAGACAAGATTCAATTTTAAACATTGTGTAAAACAACCATGTCCTAAACATTTAAGGTTAAAGTGCATGTACTTTTTTAAAAAATTGCATCTTTTTCTGTTTTCCAGATGGAGTGAAAGCAGGGAAGACTCAGGGTCAGGACTTGTCAGAGAAGCAGCTCCTGCAGATCGCCCGCCAACTTGGGACAGAGTGGAAGCAGGTGGCCATCTTCCTGGGCATAGAGTCTAAATATGTGGATCACCTCCAGGTTGTGGAAAACTGTGTGAACATGCAAAAGCTGAAAATGCTGTTGGAGTGGAAGAAAAGGGAATCAGGAAAAGCTACAGCATGGCACCTGTTGGACAGTTTGGATGATTTGGACTCCTTGCCAAACGAAGTTCGTCAGGTTCTAAAAGGTATGACCAAACATAAAATGCATTCTTGTTTTTTTTTTTACCCCTTCCTAACATAAAGTCTTTCTTGTATTCGGCTAAAGTAGTTCCTGATCAGTAATTCCTTGAGCTTTTTTAAGGTCTTTGGGATTTGAATGCTTTTTACTCACTTTCCTGACCATTATTGCATTTTAGCCTACTTTCTGTAGGCTAAAATGTGCCAAGATTTGTCTTCAGTGACAAACCGGACTCTGAGCCAAGCAAAATTAAACAAAGAAGTATGATCATGATTATTTCAAGTTTTGATGTCAATGATGTCTGCTGAAAGGTGCTAGCTAACGATGAGCTAACGACCAAAAGCCCATATTTGATGACAAAGCTCTGGAGTGTTTTAATGAAAGTATAACCTACTTGCATTAAGAGAAAGAAGATTGTACTTTCTGTCAATGACAAGGAAACTGAAACATCACATCATGTGGGTCTGTAGCTAAAACAAGTAAACCCCACAAGATCAAACATGTATTAATGGAAGATAAAGCATTGAAAAAAACATTAATGAAATGTTTGTGGGGGGCGGTGTAGTTGTCCCAAACAGGACTTTCAGTCAGTTTTCTGATTGGTTTTACGTAAAGAATTTGTGGAGGATTCATCTCTCATTACATTTACTACTTTAAAGGGAAAAAAAGAAGGCATGAATACTTTTTCAAAGATGAACCGAATCAAATTTGTGTTTTTTGTCTGTTTTTAGGCATGATGGACACCCAAGCTGATAAGTAAAGAGGAAATGTGTTCAAAAACTGAAATATCTGTTGCTTCATCAAATGAACGCAACAAGAAGCTCAGGTGTGCAATGAAGCAGCGTCAACCTGTGGACCAAACTTAAAACTTTTTCCTTTTTGTTTCCAACACATGAAACGATAACATTTTTAAATCTACATGTAAATAAATTCAGATATGCGCCTTTGTTTTCTGTAAAAAGTACAGACTAATGATGACGTCTTTGAGTAACTATGTTTGTGAATGACTCAGAGGTCGAGAGGTTTGGTAGCTAATTATGTTGCCCATAGCAAACGAAAATGTAGGTGCTGCAATGATGGATCTGCACAAATCATGAACAATTCATTGTATAATATATGTTTCAGTTTAAGGTGAAACCTTGTGAAATACTTAGTGAAAACAACCAGGCATTAGAACAGATCTGTGAATCTGTTTTAAGATTTACAGACTGAATTGTGGATTTTTTTTCATTTATATATTAGAAACTTTCATACTCGTATTCTTCCTGTCCTGTACATATTTTTTTTTTTTTTTTTTTACCAAGATCTGTTTTTCTGAACTGTTGTTTATTTTTCTACATTTGTTTAAACTGTATGTCTTTTAGTGTTTTATTTTATATTTGCTATGTTTGTGTGAAACTATACAGAAATGCAACAGGTCCAAAATGCCATGTTTGGATGTGGTTCAGGAATTATTTTCTTTTGTCTTGAGTCGAGAACATGCATATTGTTCGTAAAGCTTAAACTAATTTGTGTATTCCAGATGGGTACTGTAAAAAAAGAAACAAAAAAAACTTGTTCTACAAGTACTTGAATTTAAGGCTGGATTTGAGTATAAATCTGGGTAATGTTTTTCTGAAATTTGTTGCACAGATTTAGAACCACTAAGGTCAGAAAAACAAACTTGACTGTACAAACTCTGGGAGATATAAGTTAAATTACTTGAAACATTATTGTTGAGTTGTCAACACTTTTTCAGAATAACTGAAGCAGCCATATTTTTTACAACTGAATCATTTCTTATGACGTCCAGATATTAATTAGCTTTCAGAAAAGCAGCTTTACAGAACTTACAGCTGATGTTTTTATTTGTCCTTATTTTCGTCAGGTCTGAATCCCTCCAACAATTTTTGGAATAAAAGTCAACTCTTAAAGTGAATAAAACATGATGGATTTATGTTTTAATTTTGTGTGATTATAATCCTGTTTCTAAAAAAATAAAATAAAAAGTTGGGACAGTGTACCAAATGAGAACTTAAAAAAGTTGCTGATGAATTGCTATGAAATGTTAAAAACCAGAATGGTAATTCATGCTGATAAGTTATTTCCTGGCTGATTCTTGTGTGGAAGGAGTGATTTGGCCTTTTTAATTTTGCCTTTCTTTTCCTGTTAAAGCTTTTGCAAGAGTGACAGCTCTGGCTACTGCATAAGAGAAATATTTGGTCAGTTTTCTGGTAAAACTCAGGAGTTTATGTGTTAAATCATTTATTAATGGATGCATTTTCTAACTACTGTGAATCTCTGTGAAATACTCTGACACTGAGAGGTGTGGTGTGGAGGGAAAAAAACAAACAAAAAAAATCTAATCAAAGCTGGTATATTATTCCTTGAGCTTCATAGTGCTGTTCAAAATGGCAGCTTTCCCACCAGACAGTCTGTTACAACAGGCAGGCCTCCTATATGATGGTTATCCCCGCCTTCTCAATTTACCTGATTTAACCCAATCATTACACATGGGATTAATGTGACCATTTCAAATGAAGCTTACTGAAAATTTCAAAATAAAAGCCTCAATAAGCCTCTCAGGTTAGTACACCGCCATAGACGTTGCAATAATATTAGCTTTTACTATCTTTTTCCCTCGAGTTAGTCCACCACCGTAGGAGGTGCAATAATATTAGCCTTTATTTGCATTTTTTTTCATTCACTATAAGGCTTATTTTAGGTGAAATTAGCATTCCACCTACAATGAGCTATTAGCAATTTTTCTTATTAGCCATGTTTAGTATGCTGAATGGAGTAAGTCAATGACAGACAACATGCTAGTGATAGGAATCCTGCTAACATTAACATTTTGGCTAATTTTACCACATTAATTTTAACAAAATGAATGGTGCGAGTACAACATAGTCAACATGTTTCTGACTCTCCACAGGTCTTTGACTACATTGCAGCTTTCTTTACTATTTAGCATCAGAACGCTGTGTCCAAAACGACGGACACCCTTTGGTAGGCCCTGGTAAATTTCTTCAGGAATTTTCTTCAGGAATTTTCTAGTTAATTTTAAACTCCTGCTCTGCTAGTTATTTTGGTCATGGAAGCGAAACGCAGATTTGCGCAACACGTAGAAACAATAATTACCAAGATTATTATTTTTGTTGGGCCATTAATTTGAACATTTTTTGTTTATTTATTTATTTATTGTCCTTTAATAAAGTTACGAACGTTTTTGATAAGGAGTCAGAGGAGGACGTGCTGGTCTCAGCATCCTGGCAGTGTTCAGATTTTCAGCTTAATATGACTGGGCGGACCTTACCAAGCTCCACCCAGAAACGCCCTCAAAAATCCCACGTGGTTGCATGTCTCACAAACAAACCCTTGTGGAGCTTAGTTTTTATGCAAACATGGCATCTTTCATTTCGATCGAATCTCTGCAGAGTATTTCTGAGTTGATTAGTTTAGCATTTCTGCTGGATTTTCACAAAATATCAGCCATGACAATGGACGGGGGAACCAACAAGTTTATGTCATCTTTTTTGGATGACACGCGATGCCTCCCAACATTGTGCGTGTCACAGGGAAATGCTACTGGTTGATGAGGAAAACAGCAGATCCTCACACCCTCAGCATAAATATAGCTGTGGACAAGATCACTGATGCCTATTGTTCTTGCAAGGCTGGGTAAGTCGAACATTCAAGGTTATGAGGGTTACTTTTGAAATCAGTGTTTTCTGTTGTTGGTAGCCTAGCCCTGATACACTGTACTCGGTGCTAGCGTGGCTAACATGATTACAGTTTAGTAAAGAGCCTTTTCAGGTCAAATAAAATCTTTAATGTATGTCAGATACGGTACACATTGCATATTGATCTGTTCAGCTAACGTAAGACTGTAACAGACAGGCTTCAGGATGTAGAAGTTGTATTGGTACTGCCAGTATGCTGTACTTGGCTAAAAGGTTTTCATAATAGATGTGTTTATTATTGACTTTCTTTGTTTTTATTCACTAAACACAAGGAAAGCAAAGCAATAATACTTAAACCAGCAGACACTCCTTTGTTCTTATTGATCCTAAGATGGTTGAGCTGCAAATGCGGTTGTGAAAAGGTTTAATCCAAGCAAGGCTTTCTGTTTCAGATTTTGGAAATCTGTGAATTTTAGTTCCACAAATACGATCAGGACACCTGACATCGCCTGTACAGATACCCCACTGACAGTGGAGAACCATTCTTTTTCGTGTCCTGACACAAAAACTTTCTGCCGGTCTGCTAGTTACATGTACATTGTTAACATGTACATGTAAACAATATACATGTGTTTACTACTGTAGCTTGTGTTTTGTGAGATGGTCAAGCACGTAGTAGCTACAATGTGAAGTGAAATGGGCATTAGCCAATAAAACGTGGGCCCTGTGGCAAGGTCCATGCAGAGATCGACTCAAAACCTCCCGCGATCCCTGCTCTAGTAAAGCATGGAGAGTTCGGAAACAATATGAAATGGGGGGGGGAGCTATTTATTAACTGATTAAGTCGTGGTTCAGATTGTTCTTAAAAAACTAATCAGTCACGGCTGATTAGTGGGTGAACTCACTGCTGCACAGTGATTCCGACTGATTCTTTACAGCAGACAGTCGCTCCCCTCTCTTGCAGGTACTGCCTACCTCCGCTAAAAAATTTAGAGGTACGCAGTAGTACGGGCAGTAGTACTGCGTACCCCCGCTAAATCCGTTAGAGGTACGCAGTACCCGACCGTACCCGCTTACTTTCACCTCTGTCTGTCTGTATGTAAATATTTGCAATGGTTTTCCAGAACAATGTTCCATTCGCAATATGGCGACCGCGCTAACGTCTCCCTTTTAACGGGGGTCAAAGCCTACAGAGAATCCGCGCGTGACGTCACGCGTGACGTCGGAAAAGTATCAGTGCCATCTTTGGTGTCCATAGCAACAGTCTCGCAGTATAAAACCAACAGTCTCGCAGATTTTTTCAATCCAAGTTACTTAAAATAATTTAGCTATGGCTCGAACTTGCTGCGTTATTGTCTGTAA
>CAEGAF010173060.1:0-114101 GCA_903067075.1 Micropoecilia bifurca
TACCGGCAGTTCAATTAATCATGCACACCAAAGAACCTTGAGGCTGCACCGATCCTGTCTTTCTGGAAATGTTTGGTTTAAAAAAAAAAAAAAAAAAAAAAAAGAGACAGAAAAAATAATTCTACTGTAGATACTGGAGTCCTTTACATCTATCTATCTATAGAGAGAAAAGTTTGTTTGTGTTGTGTTTGCTGCAGCGAAAGCTTCTTCACATCTGACTTGGATATAAGCAGAGAAAGTATCTGCAGAGGCCCCTGCAAGCGGCTCTTCAACTTACCAAACAAGTTAAGTTATCCTCACTAATGTGGAAGTTGTCTGCACTATTTAATGTATTTATTATTTTAAATAATATATTAAATAAACTATCATGAATTTCACAGAATGTCATTATCAATTAAAATGAACCCAATCTGTGAGGCACCTATTTAAAATAAGATGAATGAAAGCAGATGTATAAACTGATATAATAGTGATAGATTTCAGGCATACATTTCTGTTAATTTGATAGATTATGGTCAATGAAACCAGGAATTTGTGCTGATAAAAAAAAACAACCTATTGTGGCTGATCAATTTTGTGGAGGGTTGCAACTATCAGCACAAACGGAGAAAATAATACTTTTATTGTGATACGTTTTAGTTAATGCTTAAAGCAAGTGGTGTGTGAATGACATTCAGTAAATAAATAGATTTTAATTTCCAATTTTTTTCAGATGCGTCTGCGATTTTGATGTCATGCAATGACAGATTTATGCTGCCATTGACAAATATATTTTTTATATATTGTGATAACTACTATGAAATGGCATTAAAGCGTCTTTATTTGCATAAGACTTAACATGACATTTCTGTATTAAAGATACTTTTTATTGGAAGTTCCAATAAAAGGACAAATAAGGATTGGAAACCTTTTAATGCAGTTGTTACTCCTGTCCTTTTGCTAGCAGGTGGCAGTATAAATCAAAAACCAAATCCCACAGCCTCACCTCAACAAATATGCAGAAACATTCAAGCAATGACCCTTTTTTTGTTGAAAAAAATACATTTTATTAAAGTAGGGTGGATTATTCCCAACATTTACATTACTTTACGAGCTACCCAATAAATTTACAGGACCAGACGGCGTACAAGTCCTGACCCCAATTGAGTCAGGTTACACACTTCAGAGAAATGTCTGCACCTTACCAAAGTTTACCTGCTCTGATGGGGACGAGGGAGGAAATGTGACCATTACCAAAAACCTGAAATAGTTCCTCCAGCTGCAGAAGTAAAAGATTTGTGACCGAACGGCAGAGCTGTGGAACACGTAGAGCTCTGCACCAAACCAACTGCTGTTGTTGAAACATTGAAGAGAAAAGCAAGTTTTTAAACCATCCCTGATGTTGGATCGCGGCTCCCTCACTTCGTGATCTACATTCGAGACGTATCTTGAGTAAATGTGGCGGACCTAACTTAAATGCTCGATTATCACAGCTGGAATAGACGTGCTTCTAAAAAATATGCTGTCCAAGTAAACATGTTCTGACAGATACTTATTTAGACCATTGATATTTTTTTGTATGTAGAAATATATACAATTTCAAAAAAGAAATAGTTCCTGTGGTGACGAGATGCGAGGTTGTTGTGGTTGTTTTTTTTTTTTTGACAATTGTATTTAATGATGAGCCTCTGAGAAGGAAGGAACATTTACAGTTTAAAATGAAAAGGAAAGAAACACGTTTAAAATTCAAATTAAGTCATTTCAGATTCCCTATTTGGTTGAAAAAACTAAAAAACCTAAAATAAATTATGAAGACCATTTCAATGGATTAATTCTGCCCTTAGGTTCTCTGTAAATCCGAGGGTGCATCACTTGTGTGTCTTAAATCTCATATGATTGTGAACAAGCTAACCTGACAGAGTGATCAGCTTTCAAAAGGGCATACATCACTAATTATTATTATTATTTTTTTTTAGGAGAAATTCATCGTTCGGCTGTTTTTCTGCACAGATCAAATTCTTCCATCAGTACAGACACTATGCTGTCATCTAGTTAAACAACTGGTTCCTATTTTGAACAAATTATTCCAAAGACTCTGTTAGCGTGAGAAAAATATTCGCAAAGGATTGATCTTTCTTGAAAAAGGAAAAAAAAATTGAAAAGCTGATTGCAATTTGTTTCACCTTTAAATATCTTATTTGCATTAACTCTATAAATATGATATACGCCCTTTTAAGACAAAGTGAAATATATTGCTATCAGATCCTGATTGTAAATAAAACATCCCCAGTTTGTTCCTCCGGCTTATGCTTCAGCTTGGTTGTTTGGTTTTCTCCAAACTACTAAAACTTTGTAAAACAAAAACAACAAAACAAACTCCCGACAGATTTACTGAAGAATAGTGCTAACAGTTAATAGATTGTATTATTTTAATAACCTCTATGAAAACAAATATGGAAAAGAAATGCACCTCAGATTCAAATTGGTCGCCCTCTAGTGGGAAGACAGAAAGCCACATGTGGATGTGTAGAGACGCTTCAACACATCCATACACTTTTCTTTTACACTATGTACAAACGTGTGTGTTGGGACTGGACTTGGCAACCAGGCTGAGATACAGTTTTCTCTCCTTTACTAAAGTCATGCCATGTGAGGTGACCTGGACATCTCGGTCGGACGGCTGCGTCTTTCATCTCCTCACTCAAACTAAAATCTTTTTTTTTTCTTTTTGCAGAATTCTCATATCAAGCCCAGATCCAATCAGGGTTGGTTTGCTCCAGATGTGTTTCCCCTTCCATGGCGTCTCCAGAGCGGTGGGCGGAGGTGGCGCGTGTGCGTGAGGTCACACCTGCTGCGATGGGAAGCGTCGCCGTCTGAGCTGAGTCCCTCACGTCAGATGTTCGACAGACGGCGCCCTCTGGTGGCGCCCAGCGACGCACGCAGCCTCGGCTCTCTGGCCCTGATAGAAAATTCAATCAGAAAATTTGGAAAAGTGGTTCAGCTGCTGAAAACTTTGAGGTAAACACACACATCTCTTCTCAACTAATCGACTATTGGGTGTTTTATATTTTCCCAATAGGGGGAAAAATATATATAAAAAATCTACCTAAGGTGTGCTGCTGTTGCTCTAAGAGCCCTTCAGCCTCACCTGACTCCTCGCTCCTCTG
Organism: Micropoecilia bifurca; assembly: GCA_903067075.1. Lineage (NCBI taxonomy): Eukaryota > Metazoa > Chordata > Actinopteri > Cyprinodontiformes > Poeciliidae > Micropoecilia > Micropoecilia bifurca. Next base: position 3,147 of record CAEGAF010173060.1, read on the forward strand.
TCGGTCAGTTGAAAAAAGGAAACACAAGTGAAATTAAAAAAGAAAGAAAAAAAAACTAGGTGTAAAAGAGAAACTTCCCCACACTCCCTGATCCCTAAGGAGTTGTGTTTGTGTGACCTTGTTTCAATTAGAAGATAGAACTGATTTTAAAATCAATCAGCTGTAAACGTAGATTAGTTTGAGATTCAGCAGTCGGACCTGTAGTGCTCGTTGAAGTCCAGCCTGAAACTCAGGAAGCGCAGGCTCTCGTCTGAACTGGTCATCAGCAGCACTAGGAACTGCTGGACGATGCTCTGAACAGACGGAAGCAGGAAGAAGTCATTAGCTGCTGGATTATCCAAACGTGGAGTCGGATCTATGACGGGGAAAAAACATCGGACAGAACCTGGTAGAAGTGGGTGAGGATTCGAAGCTGGGATTGCATCTTCGGTATGGTGTCCTGAAACTCCTGAATCCGCCTCTTCTCTTCCGCTTCCTGTTCTGCCGTCACGCCCCATTCGCCCTGAACCAGCAGACAAGACATCAGTCCTGATGGGATACGTCACTGTGCACGAGCAATTCAGTGGATAACCTCTTAAAAAAAATCTCTTAAGCACCACAGATTTTAACTTTTAACGTGTTAATACTTTATGTGATAGATTTTGTTTTTGGAGCACAAAGGCATCCCAAAAAAAGCTTTTGAGCTTTAGAGTTTATGACCACTGATGTCAGTGACCAGGAGCCATCATCGGATGTATGGAAGTCTGGTAGTGACAAAAAATAAATAAATAAAAATTAGAGCATGTATTTTGTTAGTTTTTATTTTTTTTCTTTTTTTCAGTAAAATATGTCTACATTTCACACTGGAATTTAAAAAAAATACTCTTGAACTGGACTCAAATATTGTGATTTTTATAACTGCATTAAAATGAATTCTTTACATTGCTTTAGTTTACCTCAGCTGCATCAATCATGAAACAGGTAATGTCCACAGGTGGATCAATAGCCTTATTGATATTTTTAAACAGTTTATATACTGTATAACACACAAAAAAGTGTAGTGACTCTTACAATTCTGATGGAATCGTCCAAATGTCAGTTATGCCTTTATCTTAAAATAAATCTAATTTAGTTTTTCTCAGCAATATCAAACATTCTCCAGGAACCTTGTGGTGCTTATGAGGTTATCATCATCCTGGCACATTTAGAGCATTAAACGAGGAATATCTTCCCAAATATAGGCACGTCTGTGTGTGTTTCATCTCACCTCCTCTTCCCTTTGCCGCTTCTTCTCCTCAAACTGCAGCCGCAGGGCGAGTTCCTCCAGCGATGTGCGGTACAGGGAGTCCTGCGCGTTCTGGAACTCGATAATTTGGTCAAATATGGCCCTCAGCTGGTTCAAAAGGGACTAGACAGAGAGACAAAAGCAGGAATGAGTCAAAAGGCCGGGAGAGACGGGCAGGAAATGAAACCGAGTAGAAAACGCTGCGTCACCCTGCTGTTGTTGTCCAGCAGACATCTGGAGATGATGGTGTCCAGGAAGACGTCATGGGCAGCGATGATGTGGTCGAGGTCCTGGGCCTGCTGCACTTTGTTCCACAGTTCGTCCCATGAGCACTCCAACACCTACACACACACACACACACACACACACACACACACACACACACACACACACACACACACACACACACACACACACAGTTCAGAGGAGTCAAGTTGACAACGATGCACAACTCATGCTTCCACAACTTCTTTTAATATTTAAAATCCGCTTAATGAACAACGTGATTTCGAAGCAACACATCCGTCTGCAGCCGCCGGTTCTCTGTCTTGCAGAGCATTTCGGTGGCGGCAGAGCTAATGGTCTGACCTCAAAGGTGACGTAGTACTGCATCTGGTGGATGAAGTGAACCATTTCAGAGGCCAGGATGTGACATTGGTGCAGCACACCGGAGAGCTCTGGAGGGCGACGGAGGACAGGACAGGGACAGACAAATGAGCAAACTGAGGGCTGACAGGAAGTCAAAACAAGGTGACATTCATCAATTAAATAAAATAATTCAAATGAGTGTGATAAATTCCATTGTAATATTTTTGTGATAATATCCTAGTAGTAGTCTGAGGGCATCAGTAAAGAAGTGCTGGTTGAATTCTTAATAAGCATTAACCTTCAAAGCAAAGTGTAAAGAGTATTTGAGCAGGATGGTGTGTGTGTGTGTGTGTGTAAGGTACCAGGCATGGTTTTGAGCAGCTTGGCGTTGCACATCTGTCCCTTCCAGATGTCAGTCAGTGTGTACTCCATTCGCTTGGCCCTCCACAGGAAGTTAAACACTCTGAGGTAGTGGCCCATACTCTCTCTGGTGAACAACTGATGACCACAAAGACGTATATCTTAGAAGTGAGTTAACGTTTGATCAGTAACTGATTTTCAGAGATGGGCGTTACTGTTGCTATGGGCCCGTCGACGTGATAATCCAGACTGAAAACATCCCAGCCTGTATCCCCAGGAGACACCTGGAGGCAAAACGTAGACACAGCGCCACCTGTCGGCAAGAATCTGAAAGAAATGTTTGGATTTTTCACGGCGAGAACGAAGCGTCACCTCCAGCAGGCGAACGTCCAGCCTCTTTAGGATCTCTGTGTTGTCAAACTGCGCGTTGGTGGCCCTGACCGCCGTCTCCAAGATGCCGGTCAGGTTGTGCTGGTACAGCGTGGTGGCAGGACGGGCGAGTTCAGGTCTGCAGAGAAACGACAAGGTTACAAACCCAGGCACTCGGCTGGACGCTGGGACGGTTTGATCGTTATGGAAGGCGGGGAAGGTCAGACTTTAGCAGGTCCATAAGGTGCCTGATGAAGTCGCCCTGGCCCAGCAGCAGGTATCTCCTCGTGGCCTGCAGGTGCTCCAGCAGCAGGTAGTTGCGGTTCAGGACGTCCAGCAGGTATTTGCTGGTGTCGAAGTACGCCGCGTCGATTTTCTCCTGGAAAGCTCCTTCCAGGTCCGACAGCAGCTCCGCAGCTGCAGGAGAGCAGCAATGTCGAGAGACGAGAGTCAGATCCAGGCATCGGCGAGGCTCCACACCGACGCCTTAACTTAAAACTAGCAATATGTATTTATAAGAGCACTTTTTATTACACTCAGGTTTAGTTGCGAAACATATGTAAGCAATTTACGATATTAAAAACGCAAAGAAACAAAAAAGAAAAAAAGTTGTTTTTTTTGTTTCTTTGCGTTTCAATACCTGTCTTACAGAGACAGGTATTGAAATCCAAAGGTGGACTTATCAGATGATGTATGAACTGATAAAACTGAAGGTAGTAACCTCGACTGGATTTCCAGTCAAGCGGATCAATGTTTCCTGCTGTACACCTGCGTGTTGCGCAGGAAAAGCTGCAGATCAAACCGAGTCAGTCTGGATCAATGAATCCTGGTCTGGCCTCCGCAGCCAGAAGGGCAGAAGGACGAAGCCGGTGAGCGGTAAAAGCATTGATCCCTGCCAGTCCACTAATGTTGGTCAATATGACCATCAATACAGAGTGGACAGTGATGTCATTAGCATCCCGGACTCCCACAACAACACTGGAGAGTTCAATACTTACAGTGCTGTGAAAAAGTATTTAGTCCCTTTATAGCACATTTTTTATTTAATTTTTTTGTCACACTTATCAAAAATAAATCAAAGGAAAAATATTATTTTCGATATTTGATCTGAAATATTTAAATATGACAGGGGGAAAAAAAGGAGTAAAAACAGAAGAAGAAATCTGGACGAAGCGAGAGCCTCACCATCTTTCGGTGTGTCGGCAGGTTTGGACGCCGGGGTGATTTTTCCCGGCGGCGTTCTGTCATGACAAACTTGATGCAGGAAGTTGATAGATTTGCCAATCAGCAGGACCTAAAAATACAAAATACATAAATAAAAGAAGATGACTGGTTCTTGTGGAGGTTCTCTGCCGTTTCCATGGCGTCGTGTCTTTCGTCTTTCGGAGGCCTGTGAGCGTCTACCTTGCGAGCCTGATCCATGGTGATGAACGAGGGGATCATCGACTTCCTGAGGGAGTATTTGTCGTGCCACAGACGATCCGTCTTCACATTTGGGTCTGACGCTACAAAGAACTACAAGCAAACAACAAGATTAAAAGAGGAGAGAATCTTTTGAAGCCTTTGTACAACAAAGATGAACTGTATTGTGGTTTAGAAAACATCACCTGCCCACCAGAAAGCCTGATTTTACAGAGTATTTTGGAAAATTTAATGTTTTATGGTATTTCCGTGATAACCAAAGTAAAATGGTGCATAATTGTGGAGTGAAAAGAAAGCAAAAATACATTAACTTTTATTTTTTACAAACCAAAATCTGAAAGGTGCGGCGTGCATTTGTGCCTCTTTAATAAAATGCAGTGCAACCACATGCTTTGGGAAGTCAACCAATAAGTGAATATTTAGTTGAAAAAAATAAATAATTCATGACTCATTTACTCTGCAAAAACTCAAAATCTTATTTCTTTTCAAAACCAGCATCTATTGCAAATATCTTAAACTAGACAAAAATACTGTTTTTTTTAAATCAATTACCTTATTGTAATATGTATTCATATTAGATTTCTCAGCTTACATTTTTATTAGGATTTGATTTAGCTCCACTCACCAGTTCCGATCTAAAGAAAAAAAAAAAAAACTTAAAATATTTTTCTAAAATGTTACATTTTTCATGTCTTATGAACGTTATTGTATCAACCGTGTGAAGCCTCCTGGGGGATTTTTCCTCTGAAAGGTTTAATAATTTAATTTGCGCCGTCTTAAACACAGCACTTAAATCCATTCCAGCGCAACAGATAACTGTGAATCCATAAATAACCATGTGAGAGAGTCTGAGGGGGGGTGGAAAGGAGACGCATCCATCATGGTGGTCTCCATTACGCCGCCCTCATCCGTTCTCGTTTAAGAGGCGGCCGTTCTCGTTCTGCCCTCTCCAGCTCCACCTAACGCTGCCGTTCGTTGGGGTCAAACATCAGCGCGTTCCAAGGGAGCAATGTTCCCGAAACAAGCCGTAAACTCTTAACGAGTTTTTTTTTCCTCTCTCTTCAAAACGACCTCGTTAAGTGCGCGGCGCTCAGGAACGTTTCAGTACACCGATCAGACCCGAAACGGGAAACGACCGCACCTCGTGGTACGTGTCCTCCAGCTCTCCGTCGTATATCCACCGGTAGAGGAAACTGAGAATGGGGTGGGAGACGAGGCTGAGGATGTGCTGGACCAGCGCTCTCATCTGCGGGTCGCCCGTCTTCCCGTAGGCGTGAACCGCGGAGGCCAGCTCTCCTCCCTTGCGACCTGCAGAGACGCGCGGAGCCGGTTCACGTGACGATGACCTGCGCCGCGCGAAGCCGCAGGAGGAACCCGACCCACCTTGGCAGTAGTCGACGAGGGCCGCCAGCGTTTTGAGTCGCACTTTGGGGTCGTACATCCAGACCAGGAGCTTCCTCAGGGTCAAGCTGCTCTCTGTGCACATGCTCACTCCCTGCTCGTCCTCCACCTGCAACTAAAACCACACAAGCATCAGCGACGGACGCGGCCAAGTCAGAGACGCGCCACACGCAGTCGGTCTGCGCGTTTACCTGCGAGTGGAGGACGGAGAGAAGCCGGTAATATTCCTTCAGCTCCTGATGAAGCGACGCGCAGAAGCTCTGCACGGTTCGGCATTAAAGGAGGATTAGTAACGAGGGAGAAACGCAGGAAGGACACAAAGCAAACGCAATGCAAACCCAAACACACCTGGCCCACCAGTCCGAAGGCCCGGTCCAGGGTTCTGGCGTCGGTGTACTTCCTGACTTTGTTGTGGAGCCAGCCGAGTTCAGACAGTCTGCTGCTGGTGTCCCTCAGGGACTTGCATACGACCACCTGGAGAGGCAAAAGTATATCAAGTTGATATCACAGATTTAGCTTCACGCAGTTCAATTTCACCACAGTAATCTTATGGTTTTGCATTTTAAGCACAAAAATGTTTATTTTCTACTTTAAAAAATATTTTTTTCCCCTTTTTTTGCATCGTTCAATGTATATCTAATGTGCATAAAGGTTTAGGGGGTTAAGTGAAAAATCTGTAGAATAGTAATATAATATTTATCATTTATTATATAATTTAAGTAAGCAGGTCTGTGTTGCCTTTGCAGTCGATGAGTTTTCTGTTATACATTTACCTTGAGCAGCTGGCATTAATGGAGAGCTAAAAACGACTGCAGCTTCCATCAAGCGGCCAGTAATACCTCAGAATGCCCACTAAGCATCAACAGAATGGTTTCCCAGCAGGAGCGCAGTTCACATTTAATGACGCATTAAATTTTCATCTGCTTAACAAATCCTTTTATCTGGGAAGCTTTGTGCAGAGGTTAAGTCGGAGAAAAACCCCTGTCCAAAAGACCTCCGTCCTTGGCTAAGTTATTTACGCCTCCTGTGGGAGTGTGTCCTGATGGAGACATCGACCAGAGGCCTATGTTTAGTCCCACTGAGAGCAAACAGAACCAGTCCCACCTGCAGGCTCCGCATCGACGGCATGACAACAAAAACGGCAGGAGACGGGGAGGAGGAAACGAAATAAATCGACAGAAGAGAAAGCAAAACAAGAGACGTTGATGATCGACCTGCTGAAGCGCCATCAACAATCATCTGATCCCATCGTCCCACTCCGAATGTCGCGTCCAGATCTCCTGACCAGTAGAGGAATTTCAGCTTCACGACTTTCAAACGCTGGCCTACCTTGCTGTCGATTTTGTAGCTGTTGTCCAGGGCGTTCATCTTGATGAACTTGCCATCTATTCCCTGGAAGACGTAGAGGATGTCCCGCACCAGCGCCGCCTCGGTAACCTCACCTGCAGAAGAAGAAGAAGAAGAAGAAGAAGACGATTGGTCAAAGCTGGAGACTCAATCTAAAACAAAAACGTCGAGACGCAATGCAAGGAAAAAAAGAAATTAGTCTAAACAACTTAAGACACATCTGCTTGAGAATAATAGTTTAAATGTTTATTGCCACACACATATATTTTAAAAACTAAAAGTTCTCGCTGTAAAAACTCAGCAGAAAGTAGTTGGAAAGTTACATTCTGGTGTTGCAACAGAAGTGGGCCAAGCAGAGGCCTCCCCAGCACATGCAGCCCTCTGCTTCGAGATGCAGAGACATTTTGGGATTATATTCCTTTGGGGTTAGTGACACCGATGGTTATTTCTGTTTTTCTGTAGCCTCTGTGAGTTAAATTACTACCACAGTGACATCAGTAACTACTTCAAAGAAATACTTAATGCTTTACTAAAAAAGAAACTAATCTTGGTCTTTATTGCTTTTGTGTCTTTGTTCACATTACTCACCGGCTGCATCGCCATCTCTGCGAGGTCGGACCGGTCTGATGGTCGGCACTTGTGGCCCGAGGGATGGCCGGGTTGTGGGCGGAGCCAAGACGGCTGAGGGGGAGGAGCTTATAGGGAGTGCCCAAGCTAACCGTGAGCCTAGCTTCTGAGAAACTGCAGCTGCAGACTGGGAAGGTTGACTGGAACGAACAAAAAAAGGTTCTGGTTGGTACTGGAAATAATCTGAAGCTTTGTTGGGAATATTTATTGAGTTGGTTGCCAGGAAAAAAATGAAAAAATAGTCGAATGTGGCAAAGTAGCCATGGGTTTTTTGGTTGAGAAATGTTTATCTTAATTCATATTTGAATTTATTATTATTATAAAGGAACCCTGACATAAATCTAACAGAGTGACCAGAAGGTTCTCCTGTCTAATTTCTTGCCAAACATGAAATAATCTCCTTCCATTTGCAGCACTTTGCACCATTAAGGTGTAGCCAGACATTTTAGACTGGAAAACCTTGTTGTCGCTCCTTCCCAATTAAAAAGTGAGCCCAGAGTGTTTACTGGTCACTTTTTGACTGAAGGTCTCCTGAATCATTAATGAGAGTAAATGGAGGTGAAATGGCCTTCAGCTGCCTCATAAACCTGTTACAACATCTCCGGGGTAAAGAGGTGAGAACTAATTGGTTCTTCTTGTATCGCGACTTTTACAGAAACATCAGATTAACAACTTTGTTCTACTGGAAGCCTCTTAGGTGAGGCGTAAAGACAACGGGGGTGAAGTAACCGCGAACATCAAACCTCACCCAGCCAGCAGTGACGGCGGCGTGGGTCCATTCAGAGTGTAGACCCCCAGACTCGAAATCCCGCTGGTCCCGATGCTTCCAGACAGGCCGGCGCCCCTGTCGCCGTGGCTCAGGGCCAAGCTCTGGGGTCGGGTGCAGTAGAACGGCGTGGAGTGGGCGTCCCTGGGGAGGGCTTGGGCAAAAAGCGCCCCGTAGTTCCCGACCTGAGAAAAGCCAGTTTCAGCCATGTTTAAATTCGTTTTCGGCGTGGGATGGTAAAGCCGTGTGGGCGTTCCTCCTACCCTGCAAGGCTTGCGGGGGTCTTCAGAGAGGCTGAGCAGCAGGTAGAGAACCGACCAGCGATGATTCAGAACAGCCTGACAAAGCAGTGAAACATGGATTAATAGAAATGCTTACAGAGGTTAGCTAAAGCCGACAGGAAACACAAACCTGCGTCTGAAGCTTCCTGTGCAGCTCTGAGAACAGAGCAGCGTCTGCCTCTCTCCTCTGCCGCAGCACTGCGAAGGCAACGAAAATCAAAGAACAAGTTTCTGCTGGTGCTTTGTTTGTGTTCTTGGACTTTATTTAAACGGCCAATTTAAAATAAATCAGAAATCAGCGACGTCTCCTGGTCTCAGTCTCTGAAGTGCCGAGCTGTTTCCGTTTTATCGTCAGAGCAGATCAATGCGTTCCCACCAACTGTACTTCATCAACTACTATACATTTCCACGGGGATTAGCGGCTGTGGCGCAATAAATGTTTTCCAGCATAAAAAAAAAAGAGAACGCCCACATAATGTGGATTTATTATCCGCTCTGCTTTCACATAAGGCCAAAGAACAGCAATACGGAATGATCTGAAGCTGCCGTCATGAACAGTCTGAGCTGCTCTTACGTTCCTTCTTGATCTTCTCCGACACCAGGAACTCGTCTTGTTCGATGGTGGAGGCGTAGTTGCTGCCGATGACTCGCACGGCATATTGGAACTGGTGGGCGACCTCCGCTGCAGAAACACATGATGGGTTAACAAAAGGGTAGCATGTCATGCAAAAAAGTTTTACCTTGTATTTTGATGTTTTTATTTGTTTCTCCACACCTGGACAGCCCAAAACTCTCATTTAGCTGCTTCTCTTCTTTTTTAAAGGTTTGTTTGCACTAAAGGCCTTTATTCATTAGTAGCTGGACAAGAAGTAGGGCAGAGGGAGAAGGGAAAGCAGGCCGTAAATGCATTAGGACAGCTGCCCTCAGCATAAATTTGGTCAGTTCAAGTCAATTCATGACTTAAAAAAGCAAAAGCAGAAGAAATCTGTGAGGGCAAAATTATTTTTTATGGCATGGTTTAATTAATTATACTTCAAATTGGATTTGGTTTCTGTCCAAATCTAAGATTTGTTTATTAAACATCAACTCTACCAAAATGGAAAGCTTTAATTCATTTGCTGAAAGTGATAAAGAGAGGATAAGGTAAGGCAAGAGAAAACAGCTACCTGGGTCTTCCATCAATTTATCCACTTTTTCACATTTTATCTTCAACCTTTTTGCATTTGTGCTAAGCAGTGTTTACTTTAATACCCTCACACATATGTGCTGCCTAAATCAAAGTGTTTAGTTTGTGATTTCTGCGTGATAAAATGTAAAAATAAAAAAGTCAGATGGCTGTGAATTATTTAAAAGCCAGTGTCCAGGATGACAGCCTCTGGTGTGGCTGTTCTCGACCCTGCAGGGCCTGCAGCTAGCAGGGTGCAAGTGCATCCAGAAGCCGCAAACACTTCCAGTTGCTCGGCACGATGGCTAAAATGTTAACGCTAACAGAGAGATAGGATACACTAGAAAACAGTCAATCAAAGCTGTCAGCGCAGTGAATTACACGAACATCCGAGGAGCGGGATGTGCAGCATCATGAGCGAACCCGCTGCGTGCCGCCTGTCCAGCCACAGCTACCGGATGATATCTCCAAATCATAAGCATTCATTTTAACATGTTTCGAAATTTTGGATTTTGGAAAGAATAACAAACGCCCATCTTGGTTGATTGCAATCCTCGGGCACTTCAAGCGTTTTACGTCGTTAAAACTCGAGAGACCGGCGTAGAAACCCTTTAATTATTCATAAATAAGTAGAGATCTGACGTAAAATGTTTACGCCGAAATCCCAAGGCTTCCCTGTCGAATCTCCCGATATATTCGTTGTATGTATGGAGTGCAGTTAAAACGCAATACATTTAATTGAAACAAAATGGCAAGTTTTTTAATGGAACTTTGGCGTGGAGCTTCCTTGAAAGATTCAGTGTGGTAACAAGGCGGCCAAGCTAACGTTAACTGACGTACCTTCGCTCTTCCCAATGATCCTGCAACACAGGCTCTGCAGCAGAACATTGGGGGATTTCTGGTCCAGATTTGCCATCCCGTCCGTGGATACTGAATCTGACGTTTCCCTAAATAAGAAATACGTTAGATGGATGTCAACTAACTGTAACCTCCCTGTTTAAGCAACGCCATCTTGACAAAGCAGGTCAAGCTAACGAGGTGCAGGAAGTATGTGACCGAGTTCCTTTCAAAATAATGGCACTGACGCTCAACAATGATTAATAACAAGCTCAAGAAACTAACATGAATCATTTATAATTGCAATTCCAAAAACATAATAAAAATTATAAAAAAGGAAAAAGCAAAATAATTTCAATACTAATTAAATACTTAGTAAAATGTAACCAATTAATAATAAATTAGATTAAATGAAATCTAAATATACAATATTAAATATTAAATAATATTGATTGTATCACATTATTAAATATTAAGTTACTTTTCAGAGTTGCAAACTTACTATATGTGCAGAACCACCAAAGTGAAACTCTGACTTATAACAAAGACAAACACAAAAAGTGAAAACTTAGCATCTCAATATATATATATATATATATATATATATATATAATTGTTAAAATTGTTTTGGGGGGATTTCTATCTATCTATCTATCTATCTATCTATCTATCTATCTATCTATCTATCTATCTATCTATCTATCTATCTACAAAAGTAACACAGACACTGAAAAATAAAATAGAAGCTAACAAAATATAATACTAAATTAAAACAAGACCTGCAATCATTTTAAAGTAGTTCTGTCACTTAAAAATAAATAGTTTATGATATATTTTAATTTAGAGAAGGACTGAAACGTTTGAAAATAAAACAGCATAAACTTCCCCATATAATAGCATGTTTTGTTAAAAAAAATAAATCAAATTTCTTGTTGACAGAATTTATTTCGAAGGACAAAAACAACAAGTAGTTACTGTTATCTTACCTAACTTTACACTAATGATTCATATAAACCCGCCGAAAGCGTCTCCAGGAAACAGATAACGGACATATTAATGAAAATATGTCCCCTTTGAAACAAAGTAGCGCGGACTGTGGTTCCTATTTGATCTCGCATTTATTTTACAAAACATTCATTGCAATTTGTTTGGCATATTTCACCCAAGGATTGTAAATAATTAAAGTAAAATAAAGCACAGTCAACATCACAACATCTTAGTGATGTAAGTAGAACTATATTTGCTAACTGAATGTTTTGATCAAATAATTTTAGCCATTTACTTTTTGCTAATTATTTGTACATAGCATATCACACCAGTAGAAACTAGTAGAAATCTAGTGCTGGAAGAAGTTCAATAAAGCCGAACAGGACGGAGTCCTGAATTTACCATCCTCACTGTAATAATGTCAACATGGTTCTGAATGAGTTAGAATTTCATTGAAAGGTTGGTTTATTTTTATTATTCCAATTTAAATTAAACTTGTTTGTAATTATACAGATAAACAAATAGGGTGATATAGTTAAAGCATTTGTTTCTTTTAATTTAAAAACTCTGACATTTTGTTGGGTCATAAAATTGCACTAGCAAGCCACCAATGTTTACATATTACTGGGAAGCTGTAGTGGAAGGAAAAGGTGTCGAACAGGAATAACTACAGTTTTGAGAAAATTATAATGCAAATCCCGTCTTAAAGTTAGAAGAACATTCAGTAATGTAGGGATTTCAAAAGTTTTTTAAGAGTCACCTATCAGTGCTGATTTGATTTTCCAGTCAAACTTGCTGTCTGCACATTTAATTTTATAAAAGTCTTGCGTTAAAAGAATTGCCATGGCCGTATTACTAATATTCAAAGATAAACAGATTGATTGCGATGCACCTGTATGAGGACAGTCCGGCCCGCCCCGACTAATCGATAACCAACAAATAACTAAAACAACTAATCAATTACGCAGCGAAATCACTGGAGCGCGCATGCGTCCCACCTCCGACCAGAGGCACCACCTGGCCTCTCGTGACGTACATGAAAGCAAATCTGCTTTGGCCGCTGCGCGAGACAAGAAGATTATTAGTACGCGCGCTCAGGTGGAGGGGAGCACAAGAGAAAACCTGAGGGGGGCTAAGCTCACTTTTTCTGGATGAAGTGCGCCGAAAGTGCCGTAGAAGACGCCCACTGTGCGCTTCGAAGGTGAGGACTGGTCTCCTGTGTCGGGAGCCGCATTCTTGGGACCAAACCCTCGCCACTTTAGGAAGAAGACTCGGCTGAGAAAAGTCATGGACAAAAGAAGAAAAATAAAGAGGAAGCCGGCGGCTGTGGAGAAATAGAAGCACAGAAACAGAAGAAGGGGAGACGTGTTGGGAGAGGAAAGACGAGCAGGATGGGGATGGATTTCAGTACTCTTCAGACTCTCATCAGCCGATATGTAAGTTTTTCTTTATCCTACACCTCCTTTTTTCGCCTCCGTCTCCTCGGTCGACCTAACCGATGTGAAAACGTGTAAACTATATCACTCGGCTGGTTTCAAATTCAGCAGAAACGGCCACTCGTGGATAAAGTTGCACTCAAGCAAGGGAGTGAAAACACGCGCTCTGACTCATTAAACCGTGTCAGCGCAGCTGTTTTCAACAGAGTGTTACGAATTTGTAGCTGCGGTGAAAATAAACGGGTAAACAAAACCAAAACCGTAGATTAGAGACGAAGCTGTGGATGCACCAATCAATCAGGACCGGATCGGAAGCGGCCGATTTTTTTCTCGGCCAAAATTCAAATCCTGAAAAATCTGGTTTTGATTTCTTCTGATCAATAAGTGCATTTAAATCCTGTTTTCGGTCTATTTATCCAGAAGCCAAGCGCATGAACGTTGATGCACAAAAAATAAGGTCAAAATACTAAAATGAATGTTTGTTGTTAAACGTGTGTCTAAAAAAAATGCAGTTTTTGAAAGAGTACCAGGAGAAAGCTGCTCAGAAAGGTACAATCAGATTGTATCAATCTGTTAGACTGTAACAGTTTGCTTTAGTAATTCACATTTCATCAAAGAACCTGGAGAACAGTTTTCTCTGTCTGCCACAGTGACTAGGGGAAAATAATCAATGCATTTTGTATATTAAACAATCCATTTCCATATTCTTGTTTATTTTTTTGCTCTTGAACAGATTCTTTTAAAAAAAATATATAACACCATGTCTTCCGTAACTGTAATGAGGACAAAGCTTGGCGTTTGTGCACTTGAACACTATTTTGTTTGTGGTTGAACAAGTGAAAGGTGGAGTCCAGGCCTGTCAGGTGTTCCTGTCAGGGCATGCAGGAGCTGCAGGCTCCCAGCAGAGCCAGTGTACAAATGGAGCAGTCGCATGAATTATGTAATCCAGTTGTTTCTTTCCTACCAGTCAAATCAATGGGCAGCAGTGGTTGCAGCCGGCCTGCATGGATGGATACGGGTTGCATTAGGCTCCAGTAATGCCTCTAATGGTAATCCAGAAAGAGCGAGCTCTACTGAAACGCAGGTCTCAGTCCTCACCCGAGGCTTAGACACTGCCTCCCAACTGTTGCAGCTAGCTGATTAAATGAAATCCCTGCTGTGTGCAGATTGAAATGGAGCCAGACGCATGCAAAGTGGGGGCAGCGACTGATAGGATGTGGGATGCTGATTAGCTGTGTTGCTGTAATCGGTTCGACCAAAGAGACTAGGGTGAAATAAAAGAGATTGTGCTGTTCAGGAAAAAGAAAGAAATTCTTGAACATCATTCCTTTAGTCAGTACTGGGATTTTATGAGTCACCAGGCGACTGATGGTGTGACCAGGGCTCTTGTTGTGTATTATTGTTCCCATGTTTTTCTAATTGCTATATAAAACTTGCAGTCAAACTAGGCGAGGGCCAATGTGAGATTCTCATAGTCTGGAGTTTGACTTGGATGTTTACCCACATCTGGAGAAGTAAAGAATAATAAAACACAGTGTCTTCACATTATTAAAATGTTTTAAATTCATGAAAATAAAAGCAGGATGAACTTTAATATGCCTCTTATTGCGTTTTGTGACTCGAGTCGGTTAAGGTCACCAGTAACTAGCTGCTAACATACTCTTCCTAGTTAGCTAGCGTTTTTGCTAGCTAGAAATGAATCATGGCATTTACTGCTAGAATTGAATGGTCTTAAATTCAACTCGTAATGGTCCTACAAAGTCTTACATTTGAGTTGGTGAAGTTGGTAAATTATAAACACCTTGAAGACATCGTGCTGTGGACACGTTGAGTCTTGCACAGCCACAGAAAGCAGGTGTGACTGATTTTCGGTGAAGATAAAACGCATCATTTCACAATAGAAGTGCAATAAACTGAAGCGAATGAGACACATAATGCAAAAGAAAACACCCTGTTGAACTTTCAGTGTTAAAATTTAACCTGAGATGCATATGACCGTCAAGCCTTCAAAAAAAAAAGCTTTAAAGCAAGTTCAGCACTTCGGTCTGACAGAGTGGATTATGAAGAATGATGAAACAATGCTGTCCATTTATTCCTTTTTTATTTGTTAGATCATTTTTGTAGAATTAAGAGCATAAGACGATCCAAACCCACTGGCTCATCTATGCAGTTCCTCAGCACTGTCTTCACGTGCCCCTAAAAGCCTCATCTGATGCCGCCATCTCCGATTAGTTTAACAGCATTGGGTGTTATGTAAGCCGATAGCTCACTTTAAAAGTGTGACATGCCGACTTTGCAAAGTTTCGTGGTTGTCTCCTGCATTCAGGCTGACGGAGAACTAAATGTGTTCACTGTAGCATGTAGAGCCTCTGCACTTATCCAGCCGCAGCACGAAGCTGCGCTTGTTCAATTCTCATGTCGGTTTTTTTTTTGGACTGAAAGTTTTCAAATTGATTTATTTTTCCCCCCCTTTTATTCAAGCCGTTCATCTATTTTGCACGTTGTCTTCAGCGGAAAATGATGCAGCACTTTGAATAATCTTAAAGATCAGAGGAAATGCATCTTTCTAAAAGCTTAAATAACGTTACATGTAGTTGAAGTAATAGGACATTCGTAGCTGTAAATGTCCCATTTAAATGCTCAACCTGGGAAACCCAATTTGGCTGCAAAATGTACAGTAGCAACAAAGGAATTGAATTGTTCTACACTTTTTTTCCCTCTACCACACATTTTCCTTCCACTTAACTTTCCTTTGACATTCTTGTGTACAGCAGCTGCTTTAGCTTTGGTGGTTTACTTTCCGTGTCAATGCCTCATATGCACTTTATAAAGAAATCAGTGGTTTCTAAGTCTCTCTGCTTCAGAGGTCACAGAATGCTGCTGCACGTCTTCTAACAGACGCACTGAAGTTCGACCACATTTTCTCCCTTCCTGTCTCTGTGTGTATATTAGGATTCATTTTAGAATTAATTTAGTTTTTAGTGCTTCATAGCTTTACCCCGCCCTGCCTGTCTGTGCTGCTGCATCCCTCCACTCCCTCCGGTCAGCTGATCAGCTCCTGATCACGAAGCGTGAGCTCAGAGGAGATCGCGCTTTTGCTCCTAAATTATGGGATGACATTCCCTTGGACATCAGACAGGGTTCTTCTTTTCTTTATCTTCTCTCTAACCTTTGACATAATCTGAAATGTTAACTTTTAAATTGTTTAGCTTTTTAACTGCTTAGTTTTATTATTTTAATTCAAAGCTGTTTTCGTTTTTTTAGGTACTTTTCACTAAAATTTTTGTTTATTATGCACGGATTTACACCATTCTCTTTATTGCTTCTACATATTACATATTTTTTGATAAAGGCATAAAATCCTTATTTCTTTTATTTGGAGTTTTGACTTGAGACATTTTTTAATACCAATTTTCTATGATGTCTCTCCTGCCAGTTCATGTTTGCCCTCCTTTTTTAATGGATTGTAATCCAAAAAAATGCAGAATAGTTATTCATATTTAGTAGCTCTGGATCCAAAAGAAAAATTAATTCATACACTGCAAAATCACAAAGTCTTCCCAAGTAATTTTAGTCTCGTTTCTGGTGCAAATATCTTAGTGCACTTAAAATAAGACAAAACTAACTTACAAGTAACTTTCCAGCAAAATATAAATGCTTGTTTTAAGTCAATAATTTCTTAATATTGATAAAGTACTAGCTCCATTATAAATTAGCTTACTTCTATATCTGGTTTCGAGTTGGAGCCAGTGTTAATGTTCCGCCATGTTGAGAAACTGAACCTCTCAATCATCAGCATATCAGTGCCAAGTTCAACAGGCTGCATAGAAATGGCTTTTAATACACAGAAAATATTAAAGAACTGGTAAAGCAAGGTCTACACATGTAAGTCGTCTCTAACGCAACAGTAATTTATTTTCATTAGAGCGGCAATGATTTTCTGATTAATTCTGGCAGAAAGTACCTGGACATTTATTTCCGTCTGTGCTCTCAGCTGCAGTTTCACCATTGCCTGAATAAGCAAGAATGATTGCCCTGGATGTCGCATGAAGAGATCAATGGCCGTGACTGTGCAGGTTTAGTTCATGCGGTGGACATAAAACGACTGGCTTGTTAAAATCCCAAAAACTTTGTCCACCTTTAATGTGACATTAAATCTACTCAGGTCATTTAAAATCAAACTGGGTTTGTTTAGGGGAAAATTAGAAATATAAAAAGTTAAATAGACTGTGATAATCAAGTCGAGAGTCCCAAATATAATGTGGTAAAATGTCCTCTGATGTGAATCCAGAAGTTTTTTTTGCTGCAAAAACGAGAAAGTGGAGCTTGGTGTTGGTAGCATCATGGTTCGACTTTAAAACTTGGGTTCTGTGTTTCAAATACTAGTTAACCACTAGTTTTATCGGCCCCGCAACAACGAGCCAGAGCATCCACTAGCTTCACCTTAAACAAGATTAAAGTTCTGGATTGGCCCAGCCAGAGTCCAGACCTGAATCCAATTAAAAATCGGTGGTGTGATCTGAAGAGGCCTGTGCTCAGGACAAGCTCACCATCTGACAGATCTGGACACTCCTTTACCAAATGATTGATCATCAATATTAGGTATTAACTTAAAACAAGCTCTTGTATCTTGCTGAAACGTTGCTTGTAAGTTAGTTTGTCTGATTATTTGCACTAGAAATTACACAAAAATACTTGGTAAGATTTTTTTTTTTTTTGCAGTGTGCATCCCAAACAAGTATCAGGTCACCTGAGAGACTTTACAAATAAATTAATGAACTCAAACAGGATTTCTCTTCCCTCTGGCCTCCTGCCTTCAACTCATGGATTAAAGGGTTATTGGTGGGCAGTAGGTCCTCATCCACTTAATCCAGTTTCCAACACTTCTTTGAGGTCCGTTTCTTCTGCTCTACTTTGTTTTGTAATTGTTACTTTGGCTAGCGCCTAGAGTTAAGCTAATCAGCACACATGTGAGGCATAATGAAATGCTTTAGGGAGGAAAAAAATACTAGCATGAGGCGATATTACTGGGAGAAGGGTAGTTGTTACTGGATGCTGGAAAGCAGGGAGGTGGAGCAGTATTTAAGTGACGCAGAGGGCAGAGGATCGCATGAATTCCTTGGCTCTGTCTCATTTTCAATAATTCATGGGCAGACTGGTGCACAATGCAGACGGATGTTTGCGCAGCCTGTTATTGAGTCATGTACAACAGTACAGTTCAGTGTAGCATTCAGGAAACACCGGGGGTTGCTTGAGGGGATCCCAGAGAAGGACAAGAAGGTTGTAATTGACATGCACCATCCTCGTGCTTCTGTTGTGAATATGGAAAGACTTTATTTGTGTTCAACTGGCTGCTAATGGGAGACCTGAGCATTGACTTATAGAAAAAGATCCAATTTCCAGGAATTTCTTTTAAATCAATTTTAGGGTGAGCTTTTTGCAAATTTGACATATATTTGTTGTACATTTACAGTAAAAATACAATTATTTTCCTTTTACTTTTTTGCTAAAGTTGATATACATCGAACCAAAACATCCTAGCATGTGCCAAGGCTGCTCAAACTCTCCTGAAGAGGATTATGAAACAAGATAGACTTAAGGTCTTGATGGCTTTGCCAACGTTGGACTTCTGCTACTTTGAAGGGCAGCCATGTATCTGAGGCCTTTTAAAGTGGCTTTTAAGTCGCGCTTCATGTATGCCAGCATCAGCAGGTTTCCTCTCAGCCTCATGCTAATCATTAAACACCTGCTTATCCATTCTGTCTACAATCCACAAAGTGCAGTGGAGTTGGCCTCTTTGCCTAAAGGATATAGACTCTCGCTAAGCCATTGGGGTCCTGGGATTGTTTCACTGCCTGACTGGTTTTTGCTCGTCTCCCACATGAGCTCATGGGAAAAAACTTGACTTGTTGAGGCTCATTAATATTTTACAATCTGCAAGATGACCAAAATATATTAAATATCACTTGGTTATAACTTAATAAAGAAAGATTCAGTGCTTTGCTGTTGGATCTAAGGATAACTTCCATCACCTTTCAGCTACTTTAGCCTCATAAAAAGTTCTACATTATTCGACTAACCTGCAAACATGAAGTATCATATGCATATTAATTTACATATTTTCATTTTTTAACAAAACAGTAAGAAACTACAGCTTTTAGTTCTTTCACCTGAGTTGCTTGTGTTTTTGTGATTAGGCACTTCTAGCTAAAAAGTTAATTGTGCTAACACCATGGCACTGATGATAAACATTAGTTCTGCTAACACTAAAGTGATACACCTGCATGGTATTTAGCAGAACCTAATGCTAAATGCGGAATTAACTTCTGTTATTACAAACTATATTGCCCTCAACAGGGTCAAATTAGTTGCTGCACACCAACCTGCAGTTGCACTTCAGAAAGTGATTCTTTGGAACATTTAAACAGTTTGACTGGAAATTGTAGCTCATGAACGGCGTAAGCTCCATTACAGGCTGGTGTTGGAGTCTGTAACAGTGTGTTACAGCCCACTAGACAAAAGAGACGGATGATGGATAGCCCTGAGTTAATGGTGCATAAAGGCCTCTATCTAAAGAGAGAGACCCGTAGAATAGATGGAGGTGGAGAGAGAAATGTTTTTGAACTTGGCTCATCATTTCAGCATTGCTCCTGGTTTGTAGGAAAAGTGCTGATGGATGCACGTTTGCATTGATGTTCACAGTATAAGGAAAAGATGGCAAGCACGCGGTTTTCAAATCCCGACGATGCAGAAGACGTTTACCTCCTTGCTGCTGCTTCTGTTATCTCTGGCCTCTGATTGGTTTGATTGTGGCATTAGCAAATGAACATTAGATAGGATTACACATTATTTTGTTACAGTAATTCTGGCATTTGTTTGCGTTTCCTTCCAAAAGCCCTGCTCTGAAGCTCAAGCTGAACATCATTGGTAATGTGTTTAATACATGGCAGCAAAGTGCATGCGCTAGGAATAGGAGGTATTGCATTGAACTTTCAGAGTACTCAAGTGGATTCCCCTAAACATTGATTATTCCGTAACATTATCAATGCACTTTGGCAGCCACCATGACATATAGACGACTGTGATCCTCGCTAACGCTGTTTGGCTTTCAGTCTGGCAGAAAACTGAGGCACACAGGGAGAAATTACACAGACTGGATTTCAAATTAATGCAGTTTTGCCTGACAAAACTGAAGAAACTGTTAGTCTGCTTTGATCATTACATTAAACAATTATTATATACATACACTATACAATAACCACCCTCATCATCTTGCAAGATGTAATTTATGTATCACTTTTCAAGGCACAGATAATAAGGTTCTGTCCAAAAAAAGGGAAAATCTTCCAAAGAAAAATCTCCCAGAGACATGACGTAAGTAATGGGACCAAACTCGCATAAACATTTATCTTTTAGTGCTGCATTACTCAAAGGCCCAAATCACAAACAAAATCGTTTTTAGGAGCCACGTGTAGCATTTTAGCATAAATAAATAATCACCACATGAATATTTGAGCATGATTGCCACAGATGGAAGAGGCTGCCACTAAATTTGCAACCTAGTGGTTGGTTGTTTTCTCTTTTTTCTTTTTTTTTCTTGTCTTCACTCCTCATGTACCCAAACTGAGCTTCAGCGCTAAGGGAGACAGAATTGGCAATCAAGTGCAATCCATTAAAACCATAATGGATTTTAATGTAGTCTGCCATCTGCCATAATTATTGAACTGTTTTACTTTAGACTTTTTTAAAATTATTATTTTTATTTATGCATCTTTTTTAAGAAGCTAAACTTCTACTGCTGTAACTTTTCTCCTGTGCCTTAAGTTGTCTTATTGATCTGCGTACAGTAAGTAGCATCAGCGTCTCGAAAAGCTGATCATAGACTGCTAGTGCACTCAGAAAACTGGACCGCTTCCAGTTTTGTTTGCTGTTTTGTAGAGAACAAAATTAGCTGTGCAAGTTTATACTTTTCTGTTCAGTTTTTTTATTTATTTTTTTTACCAACACTCATACTAATGGCTTCAATAACTTGCATTTATTTTAACTTGTGTTGAAAACAGTCTCCTTCTGATTTTTAAACATCTGGGTTGCATTTCTAGAGGATCAGGGTACTTTCATGATTTGCTGTAAAACATTTATTTTAAATAAAAAATCAACCCAACTAGTACAAAAAAAAAACAACAAACAATCTATAACATTAATTCTTACTTTTACAACTAGTTTATTGTCTTGGATTGGTTAGAAACTAAGATACAATGTTTTTCCAGTGAAGGGACACGCCATGCATGGCTCTATCAGATTAAGGAGTTAAGAAGACTCACTGTCTGCTGTTTTTAGTCATAGTAAAAGTTGTTTTAAAAGGTGAGATGTTATTCAATAGGAAATTGTGCTTTCTGTGTTGAGACATGTTTGCAGCTCATCCAGGCTGCAAGAGATTTGTGACACTTTGTTTTATCCTCTTGAAACTTCAGTAACAGTCTGGTGTGTGCTGTGACGGGACATATGCGTTAATTTCGTCTTTTATTTTAAGAATAATAAAACGTGGTGTGACATGTGCTGCTCCTGATGGAAACGATTAGCTGGTCACTCCGTTTATAAGTAGTCATGCTATGAATATTAGTTGCAGGTTTTGTATCTGTATTTTATTTAAATAAAACCAAGAAAATGCACAGAGGTGACATTTATCAAGCTGTAAGTATAATAGTGACTTTTAGTGACAGCATTGCTACATGTTTCCACTAATCAGCTGTAATTTTTAGGAATCTATCCCCATAGTACCTTCCCCATGTCAGGTGACCAGTCTCATGAGAACCACATTATGCTATTAGGTTCTCCTTCAACCCTTTAATCTGTGTTTTTTTTCTTTCTTTCTTTCCCATGGAGATTTAATTCTCACAATGTGAAGAAATCTCATTACAAGCACTATATATTATGCTGCTAGAACATTTTACAGACATTTATACATTTAAAGAGTTAAAAGGAGATAAACAAAATGTACAGAATGTTTAAACATGCTAGAAATGGTAAAGAGTAAAAAAAATATATAAAAAACCCCCCACAGTTCTGGTGTCTGTACACCAAGTGAGCAGAAACTGTTAATCTGATGTCCTCTGAGCAAACTGACGGTCGTATTTTTCTCCTTTCCCACTCCCTCCTTCTCTCAAACAATGAGAGTGAATGTATCTGTCTCTTTCTCTGCGATGTGAAAGGGCATCAAGATTCATGGGGACAGGAGCAGAGAGCAGTGAGGAGAAACCGGACCCGACCAGAACCTAACTGGAGACGAATACATTTAACGCAAAGCCCCGAACTGGTGGCAAGACTTAAAAAAAAAAAATTCAAAAAAACATTTAGTTGGAACAATTGTTTTGTAATTTAAGAGAATAAATGTTGGTACTATATTCAATTTAGCACTATTCTAAACATAGAGCTTGACATTTACCAATTTAAATTCTCAAACTGGTAGGCGTTTATAGTAGAAAAGTAAAAAGTCTTTGTTTTTCCATCCATAGGAAAGTAACCTAATATAACTTTCACTGTTTTTGCCTTGGAGGATAAAGGTTAATTTTCTTCTTTCAGTAATGGATTTATAGTTTATGTCTCCAGATTAAAAAAAAATGTTCCATGAAACATTTTTACTGCAGCTTAAATGATTTTGTATTTTTTGCAAGTCAGATGTTGGAAAAACATTCCTATCATTGGTTTGAACAATAGGTTAGAAATCTGAGTAACTGCATTTAAAACTGAAACAAAGACTCGAATCTCCAGAAGGATTTGGCTTTATCTGTTGATTCTCCTATGATTGACTTTTAAAGACCGATGGAGAACAACGGGTGAGAAAGTTGGCTGAACTGGTAATAGGAGAGCAGTGAGGTAGAGATATTAAAAGGTCAGAAGATATGAGTAATGAGGCAGAGTGAGGCCTCGGTAAAAGCAGGCCCTTCATAGCTGTGTTGGAGTTTGACAGAAACTAAAGGATTTGGTAAGAGCAGCAGAATGAAGAGACTGATGCAGGTATGCCTTTTCCTCAATATGTCTCTGTTATATTACTTCTCATCCTCCTGAAGCTTCCTCTGCTGCCTTCATTTGGCAGCAGTAATCTGGACAACTAATAAAATCAGGTCTCTTATCAATATTTGAAACTTTTGATGTTCCTGACAATAAGCATGTAAATGTTTACACAAGTAACATGTCTTAAGTGGAAATACATGTCAGCTGCTCTTTAGATTTACTCTGGAAGTTGAGTCTGTATTTTATGTTGGGTTTTTAAAAAATGTACCAATTAGACATTCATGGATCATTGCAGAAATAGTCTCGATTTCCAAAGGCTATTTCAGCCGTTTCAGTCACAACCGATGATGACTGCATAGCAGAACAAAACGAGGCGTGGAGTGCAACTCTGTTGGATTGAAATGATATGATTGGTATGTTGAGAACAAAATGGGTGTCGATCTCCCATCTGACTTCAAAGCAGAATGTTTGAAGACAACTTGGGGTGATGGGTGGAAAATACCCAGGTTTAGCAAGAAAACTTGCTAAACCAGGTGGCCGAGGTGCAAGGGTGTGATTTTGTGTTTAATGATGTAACACAGGACATTTGGAAACAGAATAGAAGCAAAGAGAACAGGGTATACGTCATAGGAAGAGATTAATTAAAATATAAGGTAAAAGATGGTATAATCTTGTTGAAATCTAATTACGAGATTGTAATTAGATTACTTTATATAAAATTTGTTTGAGAAAGGGCAGCATTCCCAAAACTTTAACATCTATGAACTTTAATTTCAGGTGCATTAATTGGTGGGTGTATGTAATTTTTCCTCTCTTTTGGTAAAAAAATAGTTTGTTTTTTACCCAGGAATTATAGCAAGCTAGTTGCTAATAATCCTTGCCTTGGGTCATTCTAACAGCTGCTGTTTTTTTTATTTAATCAAAGTTTTACTGCATATGATCTTTGGATCTTTCTTGTCTTTCGGCTAATTCCTTTGTAGCAATTCCTTCTTCACTAAATTCCTCTTTGCTGCTACTCCAGTCCAATAATATAGGTCTGCTGAACGGTTCATCGACAGAAACAAACACGTTGCAGGAACCATTTATTTCACAATTACTAGGACTAAAAGGTTCCAAGTCGTGTATAATAAGAAGCCGTTTCCTGTGCCTAATGACTGTTTTCACTTGCATACATCAGTTGTTTATCTAGACAAATCTTTTTCCTTATTTAGTTGAACTCATCCACATGCGGGCGTGCGCACGCATGTGTAAATGATTATCTGTAATGTAAATCCTGTAATCAAGGGATGTTGGGAAACAAGACTATTTATAGAAGGAAAATGTTCAGAAGTTGGTAAAAAAAAAAAGGCTGCAGATGAAGCTTCTGGGGGGCATTTTAAGACTTTTCCTCTGATCTCATCAGTCTTGGAGGTAGCTTTGCATAGTGAACGTGCAGACACATGGAGATGAAATACGTGCACACGAGATGTGCTGTTTAATACTTCCGTCAACCGTGAAATCGCTCAAACCTAAGGAAAACAGACGCTTGATGACCAGCAGGGCTGCGGGTTAGTACTATTGCCAAAGTGCCTTGGACAACCCAACTGCAGGTTTGCTGTAGCTGGATGAGTTAGAATTATACAGGTGCAGCGTAATAAACATTAACAATTGAAAGGGTTTCTTACATCAGTGATTCAGCTTAAAAAGTGAAACTCTTACATTACACACAGTAACGTAGTTCAAGACCTTGCTTCTTCATTGTTGATGATTATCCCTAACGACCAATGAAAACACAAAATTCTGTTTCTTATATTTGATTTTAAAGTGAGACCAGCGGTGAGACTTCAGTCAAATGATTTTGGTTTTGTTCCACAAGTTTCTCGCAATAATTCGCTTCAGTTCTGACCTGTTTCTCCAGACAGAACTGGTTTATGGGCTGCCATACTTGCACCATTTTACCAGCTCCGCCCACCAATATTCCACTCAACTGCAGTCAGGACTTTTTAATTATCTCTCCAAAGCCTTGACTGTGTTGCTTTAAGACTCTCTGTATCTAATTTGACTATAGGGTCATTATTTATCTGGAAATCCTTTTGGTCCCAAACTTTAACTTTCTGGCTGATGTCTTGAGAGATGGTTCCAATATTTCCACAAAATGCTTCTTTTTTCCTTCATATGTAACAATAGTTATTATTTATTTTCATTTCTCCATTTTGTCAGAAGTGGTGTGTGCTTAATACATTCACATATGTGCGTAAAATGAAAAACGGTACAACTTAGGCTGCCAACATTTTTGAAAATTCTTTCTATTATTGCATTTAAACATCTGAATTTGAAATAACTACTGGTTATTGATTAAAAAGAATTATTTTTTTTTGCTAATGTTCAGTGGCTAGAAACCGGAAAAATTTTGTCTGTTTTTAACATCAGAAAGTAAGAAAAATTACTCCCATTCTTAAGTAAAAAATTACTTAATTCTTGAGTAAAGACAGTTTCTGCATGAATAAACTGTTGCTACATTAAACTACTTCCCTTGTAGCTTCTGCAATAATCTCTTGACGTCATCACTTCTGATTTCACAAGCATAATCAGGCGATAGTCTTAAGAACCTCTCAGAATCACGCTTGTCATCACCGGAGCATTAGGCCAAGTCATATGGGACGTCACGTGAGTGACAGCGGCACTCCCCTCAGAGAAGGCGAGTACGACCAGCAGCTTTACGGCTCTGTGACACCAGACGAATGGCTTCGCTTGTCCGCAGGAAACCCACAACAATCACTCTTCTGTTCAGCTCAGAGGAGCAAAGCCATGCGTCTGTCTGCTCCCTGGCTCTTGTCGTGCATTATTTAGTGTAATATTAGAGCTTAGTCAATCTAATGAGTTCTTCAATTCTTTCTCGGTGAATATTTCACACTTTCTCATGATGTAAAGATTACTATAAAAGCCTGAAAGGTATGTGAAAACGAGGTTTCCTCTTGCTCCTTTTTAGTTTGTGCAACACAGTGTAGCAGGGATTCCTTTGTTCCAAATTGTAGATGTAAAAGCTACAATAGTATGTTGTAGTCATATTTTAATGCACTCATTTTGATCCTAATGTCAAAAACAAAGCTGTACAAAGTGTCTCGAACACATAGTAGGAAGGAAAAAACCTCTTCTGACCCACATTGGTAACGGAAGCAGGTGAATGTCTATTTCAGTTCTTGTCATCTCGTGATGAATAACCTCCTGTGATTTTTCTGCCCTGCCGTTTACCCTTGCATATTTTCTTGTTTTTAGTCTTCATTTTTCAATGTATGATTTATTTATTTTAACTTTCAGTTTCTATACAGTCAATAAAAGCTACATCACTGTACGTCCTTTGACTGTCAAGTTTAGACGATCTATGCTTTGAACTGGACCAACACTCGTACATTTTAGTGTATACAGAAAGCTTAGGATGAAAATGACAACATTTAAGAGAAATTGTATTTTCCTTGTTTTTATTTCTTGTAAAACACCATCGTTCATTAGTCATTTGCCTTTGTTATAGAGTAAAAACAACAAAACAAATGGATGTGATGTAATGTAATTAGGATTCATTAAACTAAAGTAAGATTCGTAAATCGGTATCATTGTCTAAAAGTCGGTTGGAAAAATTAAGGCTTAATCTTTCCATCACACAATCTTCACCACAAAAAAAAGAACCACTCAAAGATTTTCTATATTAAAAGAAGGTGCAATAAACACTGGGGTGTGATTTCTTCTTGGTTACTTCCCCTACTTGTTGTTATTAGTCTCTTTTCCAGGCTAGTAGAGACTTGCAGGTGCAGTTTTATGGAAGCCGTGCTTCCCACACACTGCAAGCGACAGAAATACAAAATCGCCACTGACTGATTAATACCAACATTTCTCTCATGTGATCAAGGCATTTCAAGTGTGCGGTATGTGAAACATAAAATCCCCCAGACAGATTGTCGAATAATTTCTTTATTTAGCTAATTTTCTCTGTACTCTGCCCTTTCTTTCTGTTGTTGATGTGGAGACTGAAGGTAACGTCATCTCACAGCCTGTTTTGTTCAGCTGCCAAGGAAGGAGCGTCACTTATAAGCTGTTGCATTCAGGTCACCTACTTACTTGCAGTCATTTGCAGGAAAATCCTTTTTGAGAGGATTCATGTGGGTTTGCCTTCATTTGTTCTTCATCTGCATGCCTGGAGTTTAAGATCCAAGACTTGAAACAGTCCAGCTGTGAAGTTCAAAAGCCTTAAATGGCAAATCGTAAGTCATGCTGTAAATATTTGTCTGTATACACACAAGAAGTGTATTGAAGTACAGATTAACCCTCAAGGTGCTGTAGGTTCAGTTTCCTGACTTGTCTTGTATGCTGACATATTGAAATAGAAAATCAACAAATGATTCAAAATGATGTTCCATAGATAAATCCTCTAATGGGTCAGTCTGCAAACAGATGGGGGTTCAACTTTGTATTTAACAATCAACTGACTTGTAATAAACATCACTTTAAAGTCCCAACAACCGAACTTAGCTTTTCACAGAAAAGACCAATTTGCATTTTTGAAAAATATGAACACTAAAGGAGCGCCACTCTATGCTGTATTAAAACTGCATTTGCCAAACTATGTACTGTTTTTCATCAGATCTCCTCTTTTTAAGCATATCTGCACTTGGTAAGAAACTTGTTGTTTATGTATAAAATACTGAAAGAAATGATTATGCATAAAGACTTGTCCTGAATCTCAGACCAGCCTATGCCTCCTGTAACGGTTAAAGGAATAACAGTGACTTTTCATAGGTGGATGATGGGGATTTATTATTATCTTATTAAGCCTGGCCTATTGGCCCGGGTGAGGCTGAATGAGACAGATGGGGAGCACAGCTGCTTTCTAATCTGTGGCTGAACCAACACAAACACACTCCCAGGCTGCCACACACAGATGGGGTGTCGCAGGTAGAAAATATTCAACAAATTTTTGAGGAAATGAAATTGGAGGCAATTTTTGTTTCTGTTCTTGAAATCCTCAGCAGTGCATGTTTATGACGCACCCCTTGCTGTGTTTGACACCTCTTTTAGGAAAGACCTTGTTTTTGTTTCTATTATCTTTTTAGCTAAGTAGAATTTGAGAGCAAACTGTGGCATGCAAGCATCAGCCTTGGACAGCCAAAATAAACGGTGCATAAATTAGATGTGTGTTTTAGTTTTTGTTGGGATTCTGCCTGTTGCAGTGGGAGATAAACCACATTAATCATCAGTTGAAACAAGAACGTCCTCATGTGAAGCCGCAGACAAACATGAGTTTGTGTGTTTTACTGAGATTTTTTTTTTTTTTTCAGTGTCCTCCAAATGTTATCAGGGCTTGGCAGGCGCCATGCAGAATTAGCTCTGGTGACGCGGCCCCAATGTCAGTGTCACAAATGGGTTTTCTGGGGCTTTTGCTTGTAGAGTAATTAAAAAAAAACCTGTTTAATAAATAAATAACTAAAAAATAAATGCATTTATCCATCCTTTAATCGACCTGCTTATTCTTTCCAAGGTCGCAGAGCAGTCAGATACAGCATTGTAGATCAGTTATATTCTTTATTCCCAATTTATTTAGAAAAATATGAATAAGAAAATAAAAACAAATACAGATGAAAACTAGTAAAGTTCAGATTTTGTGTTGAACCCCTTATATTTGACCTTTCACCTGCAAACGTTCCACCTTTCCTGTTCTTTTGGTCCATTCGAAAATGTCAAACATAAAAGCAATCTATATATAACCTGGCCAGTTGTCATAGTTGGAGTATTTCTGTTTTGTCTATAGTGACTTGTTTTTTATGTTTTTTTTTTAAAGAAAATTTTGAATAAATGTTTCCTATTTGGGTGTTTGAGGCGACTATCACATTACTTCAAGATCGTCTCTGAGGGCAAAATAATTGTTTTACAATGACCTTTGTATCTTTTCCTGATGGAACTAGTTTGATTTGAAACATTCACAAAATAGAGCTTTCTTCTTTGTTTTTTTTTTAATGTAGAAGCATTTTTCTGTAGTAAAAAAAAGCATCAGCAGCCTTTTTCCTGCCTTGCAGCTTTAAAAACCTCCACTAACTAGAATTGATTTCTCTTTCCTGTACCTGAATCTGTTTCTCTTTGTTAGAGTTGTTGTGAGTGGGAGGGTGGATCTGGGGGTGGTTAAACTTAAAAGTGGTCATTTTTCCAGAAAGCGTGGCAGTCAGTGTGAGTGGGCAGGTGGGTGGGTCCAGCTCTTCCTGTTTACTATGTGTTCCTGATCACAGCAGGGCTTCAGTTTTCTGGCTCTAATGCTTCCAGGTCCAGAGGGAACATCATGGGCTGTTTGTGAAGAACTGGCACGCTCGCACTTTAAAATTGGACAACTAAAATCTTAGTGATGCAATGAATAATTGATCTTTTGCCATTTTTCTTCATCTATTCCATTCTTTGCCATTTTTTAATATTTGTGTCTATTTATGGGTATTGCATAACAATTATGGCTGTTGATTTCTTTAAAAGTCTGATTTGATCATCAACCTAAGTCAGTATTTAAGGAATACTTTCACTTAACCCTTTTATGCCAAACTTTTTGTAATTCAGAATGTCAGTTACTTTCTAAACCTAAAGTGAGGACATGTTTAGCAATGTTGGTGGTACATTTAAAAAATCAACATATACTGTTGTTACGACTGGCTCAAGGTCATAACAAAACAGGAGACCATGCAGGGGTTAAAGTGTAGAAAATGAATATTTATTAACAAAAACAACCATGGATTGTAGATATCAGTATCAGTGGTGTAATGCAAATGTTTGGATGTGTTGTATGAGTGCATGTGGAAGTGTTGAAGTGCAAAAACAAAGACAAACGCAAATGTGCAAAAAGGAGGGGAGCTGAGGCCAGGCAACAAACACCACAAGCGTCTAGCGGCAGAGTGGACGCCAAAGGCGACCCAGAAGACAGAGACAGCCAGGTTCAAATACTCTGCACTCCAATCAACCTGATCAGCAGCATCTGTAGAGGGGAGGAGCACAAAGACAGACAACAACACACCTGCAGCCCAGCCNTAACACCCCCACCCTTAAGAAAAGGGCCCCAAAGGGGAACCTTTAAAATTTCAAAACAAATATAAATTTAAAAATGTTTGGGCTGGTAGTACATTACCAAAGATTTTAGTGTTCAGGAGGACCACCACCGTCACATCAGCCTCCGTGTCTCACTGGTTAGGAAGAGTAGCACAGAATGGTCGAGCAGCCAACAGGACGTTCTTACTGCTTCAATACTTTCAAGGTACCTTACGAGGAAAGAACCCACTTACTAACACAGACCTGACACAAGTGACCTACCACAGGTTCACAGCCAAATCAAAATGGATTCACCCAGTTACCACTCGCTAGAGCAATAACCAGTAATCCAACCAGATCTGAACTGGTCTTACCCAACACATAAGGTCACAGCAACAAGTGGTCCACTACCACAAAACGTTGCTCCACAAGTCAGGTAATCAAGCAAGTGACCAACAAATTATGGAGAGCGACACCCACAACACGATCACCCTTAGCATGGTCCAGTACCATACTCAAAGTTACTGCTGTCTCACAGCCAGCAACACCAAAAGGGCATCAACCAAAAGTGAGCCGACATCTCCACACCAAACAGTCACGTCATTGCTTCACAAACCTTTCCCAGAGTCCTCCTCATCACATGACCAACACAGAGAGCCACACGCATAACAAACCCAGCCTGGTCCAGCACCAGACTCATGGGATTCAAACAAAACGTGGGCCAACTTCTACACCAGAACGGTCATTTCACAACCAGGCTCAAAGCACCACCTGCTCCTTGAAACTCAAACAAGTCTGTTTGCTGCCCACCGGACATACCAGTAACGCTCGCCATCAAGGACGGAGACGAGTCTAGACACAAGGTTTAAGCATACACCAACCTCAAACAAATATAAAATTTCTAGACATGCCGATCACATTTCTACGTGACACTCAAGTGATCATAATGCTCTGCCATCATTATACAGCTCTCAACACACATCTACAAGACATTCTTGACCATTAAAAGCCTCAACCTGATCCATGGTTTGACAAGCGACAATAAAAACTAAAAGCGACCCCCCCGCGCAGTGTGTCCCCGCTAACTGCCTAGCGAAGAAGCTTACAAACTCAACCCTAGTCTTCGTGAGGCGTGGCGATGGGTTTTTATGCATTTAGAAACCAGTGGTACGATAAAGGCGACCAGCAGGCCGTCAGCCCCTCGAAACCACGGAATGCTCCCGAGCCGATGAAGGGAAAGGGGAAAAGGGAAGCTCTACCCGCCGAACCTCCACACTAGGAAACAACGCGGTGAAACCCATGTTGGGGAAACACCGCTAAAGCCTACAAGGGGACACCTGCTCAAATGTATTAGTGCATATTTAAAAACGCTACACTTACCTATCTAAACTCAAATCCATGGAACAAGCACCCCGCTCCATTACAACCAACAAAAATGTACCGCACTTCATCCAAACCACCTGCATATCCCCCAAGAGCGCACAAGTCCAAATAAGGATAATTACATCACGGGATTCCCCCGTCACCAATTAAACGCATTGGAAATTAGCGTCCCAGAGCCGAACGCTAACAAGCAGTGGACCAATGCGAAACAAGCGCTCCCAAAAATAAGTAAGTCATTTAACACGGCAAGAACAAAAGCCAAACTTACCAAACACAACCAACAGAACCGTTTGACGAGCCCCCAATTGTTACGACTGTAATTTTATTTTTATGTTAAACTAAATCTCATTGTTCTTGATTTACTTTTTCTTATCAATATTTTAAAGACTTTCAAGTTTCATTTTTAAAAACCATTTTAGCTTAAAAATAGTATAAAATGCCTCTGTTGGCCAAGCAGAACCATAGTGTATGAGAAAATTATTTGTGATAAAGTAAAACTAAACTCATTGTTACATTTCTTTAATGTTTTGACATTTATTTTAAGAAGAAACATAAAACATTTAAGAAGGAAAACTTTCAGCTTATGTTGTCTTGCTTTATTTGGGGTTTTGTTTAAGCCAGAGTAAAATCTACCCAGTGCCTTATAAAAGTCCTTATACCTCTTAAACATTTTCCCACATTTTATCACACCATTACCACAAACTGCAGCGTGGAATTAAACCAACACAAAGTGGAAAGAAAAGCATAAGTGGTGTTTAAAATGTTTTACAAATAAATAAAAAAATGTTTAAAAAAGCGCTCTGTGCACATCTGGAGTCTTAAAGTCTTGCTCATTCCTCTTTGCAAAAATAACCTAAACTCAGTCGGCACAGACACAGAGCGACCTTTCCAGTTCTGCCACACATTTTCAACTGGATTTAGGTTTGAGCTTTGAGTGGCTCATTCTAACAAGAACATGCTTTGATCCACGGCGTTCTGTTCCAGTTATGGATCTATTTTTATTGTAGCCGCCCGAGGGTGAAAGTCTGCCTCAGTCTCAAGTCTTTTGTGGCCTCTAAGAGGTTTTCTTCCAGGACCGCCGTGTAATTTAGCTACATCAATCTTCACTAAAAATCAGCAGCTTTTTCTTCTCTGTCCCTTCTGAAGAAAAAGCATCCCGCACAGCATGATGCAGCCACCACCATACGTCATTGTGAAAACAAGTGTGTTCAGAAAAAGGTGCAGTGTTGGTTTACAGTCGCATGTTTTTACAGGTTACAGAAGTTCAGTTCTGAACCAGGACGACTGTCATGTCCCCTACACTGCAAACAGGACTTAATATTATTTTCTTCCACCAAAGGGTTTCTTCTTACCACTTTTCCAAATTGACCAGATTTGTCAAAATCCTCCAGAGTTACAATTTCATAACCTTAACATGCTACTTTTTGTCCTTCTGTTAAGCAAAATCTCATTAAAGAGCTTGAAAAGTTAGATTGGAGTTATAACATGACAGGATTTGAAAGTGTTCAAGGGGCTTGTCAAGGTACTGGACGGGGAATCCATTCTAGCTCATCAGTTGGGCTAAACAGACGGCACCGGCAGCAGCTCACCTGGTCTCTGGGTTGTATCCCAGGATGTAGAAAAAGGAGTCGATCCGGGCTTTGAACTCCCGGGCAGCAAAAATGTCAGAGAAATGGGAAATGTTGCATTTCCCCCTGCAGGACAGAAGACAAAATTCTTAAGACACAAACAGTGACATGACAACAACGAGCCTGAGCAGTTGAATTTGGAATTAAAAGCTTTTTGGGTGTTTATTTGGGGGGGGGGGAATAAATTAAAAAATCCAGGCAGCAGATTTCTATTGTCATTCAGTGACTGCTGACTTGAGATGAGGCATCAGGCTGCGCGCTTAAGCCGTAAACATCAGCTCAACATGTCTGCTTCAACCCAGCGCCTGCTGCTGAGGTGTTGGAGACAGACGCCACAGAGATCTAGAGAGATTTTCAACCTGCCTGCACCCCCCCGCCCCCCACGAGCAGGAGCAGTAGGAGGGGGTGGGGGGTGGGGGGAGTTTCTGACCACATCTTGATATCATTTCCCGTTTCCAGCACCCTGGTGTCTGACTCTATCAAAATAACAGACATCACACGCATGTGGGGCTCTGCTGCCACGCACAGAAACAGTATCTTCCTCTCCCCGAAAAGATTAAAGGGCGCTAAGGCGAGCCGACTTCGGAGAGCTGCGGCATTACAGCATCCCGCTGGAATTTCTTCCCGTTTATCTAAAGCCTGGAGAATAAGTCAAATCAAAGGGAGCTCTGTGTAGGAGAGGTTGCAGCTAATTTTCCCTGAAATCAGTGGTTTCTGGAAGACATGGCTTTACTGCTCACACATGGTTCTGGTTGGAGAGGAAAAGAGGAGGGGTAAAGGAAAGAAGGGGTGAAGAGATGGAGGCGGGGACAAAGTGTTTTTGTTTTTACTGCGCCTGCACGCGTAACAACGCGTAAGCAACAGCTGACGTTAAGGAGAGATGGCCAATGCAGCGCCACAGAGCAGCAGACAGGTGCGTCTCTGCGAGTTTGATGCTGAGGCACATTAAAAGGAGGAGTTACTGTGCCTATCTTCACACATCTTGTGAATTTAATAACCCTTTAAGTGGTAATTGGATGGATTTTACCTGTTCAGTGTTGCAAACCAGCATCATCATCATTTTACTGCTTGCAAAATAGAAATCTGGGTATTTATTACAGGATTGTGAACTGAAGAGGCCAAGGTTGCTCTCATCTTAAAATACAACTAATATAGTATAGCTCTAATCAAAAAGTGGATTTTATTTTTTGATGTAATTAGTTTCTCTCCCAAGATTATAATACATTATGTGTGTGAAAATCTACCAAATGTGTAACAATCACAATATGTTGACAAAAAGAAGGAAAGCATGTGAACCTAATGGACACCAGAGGGCGCCATTAAAAAGTGCCTCAAATGTTTCTGTAAAACTGGCACAAGACAAAACAAGGGAGCTAAATTATCCAACATTTAAGATTATACATTTAGAGTATCCCACATCTGTTATTTAAAACGTCAGGCAGACGGCTGAGATTAAACACACCTCGTACAGTTTAAACAAATCCAGCGAGCTGTGATTACAAAGCACTGCATTGTTTGTACCTGAGAGCAGCAGCATGATATGTGTCCACATAGTCAGAGATGAAGAGCTCTCGACTCCTGACCACCGGGTCTGTGATGACCAGCTCTCGACCAGAATCTGCAGGAAGGGAGACATGAATGACATGAATCTTCTGTAAACCCGTCGCTTCACCACAAAGAAGCAACAAACACCGACTACTTCCACCTCATTCGTCTCGTTCATGAGGTCACAAGCACAGGTTTCACTGTAAGCAGCTCCACATTTCGCTGCCTCGATAAGAGTCGACCTTCACGCTTGCTGAAGTGACCTTGGCGCAAGTCGACACAGATCTGGTCGAGAGCCGTGGCACACTGGGGCCACCCTGCTCCGGCCTTCTGACCACAACTCTGAAAAATCCAGCGCTCCTGGCTACAGGGACAGACTGATGACAGCAGCATGCTGTGCTGAGCTGAATCAAAAGCAGAGACGCAGCTTTCAGGGTTTTTAATGGTTGATATTGATTTAAAGTTTTCTTTAAGGTCGGATTCTTAGTGGAGCTCCATTTTCTTTCTAATTGGTGATTACATGGTCATATAATAGGTTCTTTGATAGTAACACTTTTTTATTCTGCTTTTATTAATGGTTATTATCTAGTTTATTGCATTTTTAAGCTAATGCACATTTTTATTGCTTTACCTTGAATGACTGCTGCACCAAGTTTTAACATTTTTTTCTGGCTTAATTTTAATTTAGGATTTTCTGGTTCCTTGCATTCTGTTCCTTTGTTTTTAACTTCTACAAAACAAGTTGGCTAACGTTTGAGGATAAAAATATCTCTATGAATAAAATCTAACCAATTAAACATATATATATATATATATATATATATATATATATAGACACACATATATATTTGCTATTTTATCTGCTGATATCAAGTCAGAGCCAATGACAGAGTTCCTATACATGTTTTCATTTCAAAATTTCCATTTCTTAGGCTAAAATGTCTAGATTTTTTTTCCATAGTTTTTATTCTAGTGCAAACTATTCACTTTGAACTGCAGGGACACTAATCTACCCCTTAAGATTTCAAGGTGAAAGACAATGAAAAATGAACAATATATCAAGTAAATGTGAGTATGTGCAATATTCATACTTCTGGAGAATGCTTGGAATGCTGTATGTGTTGGCTAATATAGTCGAAAGGTCAAGGGGTCGCACCTTGATTGATGTTGCGATATTCAGTCTGTTTAATGGGTTTCACAGCAGAAGATGCTCAGACCTGGCACACAACAGTCCTCAGAGTGGTGAAGGCCACAGAGAGGCCTGGGAGCACAGGTAGGTCAAAAACCACAACAACAACCAGTAAAGAGTTGTGTGAAGAAAATATCACAAATGTCATGTAAGTTAATGATAAAGCCACTACATGTATTAAGAATTATTAGATACTGGTCCTTCAGAAAACTGTAGTTAGAGAAAAAAAAAGTAAAAAACAAAACATTTTTCTGACTCTGTGATCAAGTGACAAACTTTCCTTCGTTGATTGATTCATATTTGCACAGCAAATATGAATCAATATGTGATCAAGTCTGATCATATCTTAGATAGAAACATTGTTTTTTATAATGTGCACAGTGAGGCAAACGGGATGAGTTATTTTGTAATGTATTTTATCCTAAATAAAGTTTAACAACAGACTTAAAATATATTACAGTCTCATTTTTGCAATGTGTTCTCATTTTGGGGCAGTGACAATAAAATGGGAATGGTTTACGGTTACAGCTAATGATGTTTAACTTAGCGGTGATATCTTTAAACACAGTTTAGCAATGTAAATGTGTTGTTAAGGTTTATCCACATATCCATGCCTCCTTCCAGTCCTCAGATTTGATACCGAGCAGCAAACTGTCCTTGACACGGCCCGTGTTCCTGTGGATGTGTATGTGTGAGAGCATGATGAGTCCTCTGGCGCTGACGGTGTCGAGAGTGCGTGTGCTCAAGGGCCACATGACACCGCAGGTTATTAACACTTGACAGTGCCGCTGTCTGGCCTGAGGGAGTGTTACCCGGGGAACAGCACGGATCCACGCCATCGGCTTGGCTGCCTGGGATAGTGTCATCTGGTTTCTGTTTGAGATGCAATTCACAGCCAGCTCTCATATCACCCAACAGACCGGGGGGAGCACAGACAAGCATGTGTGTGTGTGTGGCTGGTGATGCACGGAGATAAGGGTATCTATTTTTGTGCCTGGTGTGGATGTGTCGAAGAGCCCGCGACCCCCTCTCACCGTTCTCATTGTTGCGATCCTGCACCAGGTGCTGGTACACGGAGTCGGGCACCTCCGACTGGCGGTAGTACCATTTCACATTCATCAGCAGATGGTCCCGTTTACTCTGAAACACACACAGAGAGAGAGAGGGAGTGAGCAGGAGACACGGAAAGCTTCCACAGCAAGATAAACAGACATCATTTTGTTTGATTACAACGTCACAGGCTGGCCTTTTTGGCAAGCGGCGACTCTGTGCAGATGCATTGTTCATGACTAACACAGAGACGCCAAGAAGCCTGCAGAGACACAGAGTCAATTAAAAAGGGATTGCAGGGCATTTAGAGATTTAATTAGGTAAACAGTGGTGGAGGAAGGAAAAGGGTGGATCACAAAAAAATTTTTCCTTTCAACTTATGATTAAAAAATAATTTTTTAACAATCTTTTGAGCTCATTCTTAGAGCATATGCTTTCTATAGTCTCCACTTCATTTTCTTATTGCTGCCACCAACTGGGCACTTCATTAAGTGCAAGTCAGAAAATTACTGTAATCTATTATTTGGCCAGCAAGTGGCAGCACTAAGGCAATAAAGAGCCTTTTCAAGCCAAAGAGAATAAAAATAATAAAAAAGCAGAGACATGGTGAAGGAAAGAGAAGGGAGGGGGGAAGAGTTTGCACAGAAATCATAAAATCCGAGGCCCATGCTGAGGTGAAGGATGAAAAGGGCAAAACACTGTTTTCATTTCATGAAATGAAACATTTATTGTGCCTTCATATTAAGCCTAAAAGAGCGTCACAGTCGCCTAAGAGAGCACCAGGAGAGGCTGCTCTCAACTGGGTGCAGGAATGCGACAGTCCCACTGGCCCGAGCCATCGTTATTACAGATTCGACTGCGGCACGTTGAGCAAACGCACCGAGACACCTGCACTACCTGCAGACAGGAGGAAAATATGCAGCGGGGTAAAAGGTTACGGTAATCAAAGCCAGACGCTTAACATCCGCCCTCTCCGCGTCCGAGTATGTGAGCGTGAGGTCAGAGCAAAGATATTTAAAGCCTACATTGTTATGCTCCGTCACCGAGGGAGGAGATGGAGCGCACACCAAGCCAAGCAAATCATCACCTCCCTGAAACCTCAAGCCCACCTCTGTTTTATCCACACTCTCCTTTACTTCTCACTACAGCCTCCAACACATCTTCATTTTATTTCCTCCTGGGTTTTTTTCTCCCACTCTGCAGTTCTTGAGCGGGGAGGGGAGCGAATAAGTGAGCCTGGACGTGTTAAACAGCAGCTGGCATGCAGTCAGTCAGCTGCATTTACTGCTCTGGATGATTACAGGAGCATGCACGCCACATTGTGCAGCCACACACAGACTCTTCTTGTGATTCAACAGAGACCCAAACTGATGGAGTGAGACAAGAAGCTCCCCCCATGTCCGCGCTGCACCCCCCCCCCAAACCTCCCTTCCTCAAAGCACACAGGCACACTGTGTGTGAAGAAATCTGTGCAGTAACGTCATCTCCCAGCAGTCAGCCAGCCTCGTCTTATCCACATGGTTTTCGCCTTCTAGGACTACGAGTCGTTATCTGAAGCTTATGCATATTTAATGACTTAAAGAGACTGTAAATGCTACCTGAGCGCCGTTCTCTGCTACGGAAATCAGAGCGCAAAGGCAGACTTCTGTTGTTGCCTCTTTTTTTTTTGTCATCAAAGAACACACACAAAAAGTCAGACTAAAGACAACCCGGGTGGAAAAACAAAAACATCTTCCCAATGATTATTTCATTTATCAAGAATTGCGCTTCTCAAGACTATCCAAACCAATCTGGTCCAAGCTGAAAATGTAATAGCCCATTAAACCTAATAACTAACAACAACAACTTCCATTAAGTGTTTGGACTAAACTGCAAGGAGGCTTTTATTTGTTTTTGAGGAAATGTGGCGCGCCGTCCTTTGCAGAGTTGTTTTAGTTGAGCCATATAAGAGGGCTCTGAGAACGAGTGGATGATTTAAGGTCCAGACTTTAAGACTAGGCAAGTAGTCCCAGTCTTTGTTATTCTAGCCCTGTACTTCTACTTTAGATGCCATTTTAGTCTGGAGACTTTTATCTCATCTAAGCATGAACTCTGACATTCATTGAGGTCAGTGAGGCCTTTCGCGCCCTCCTGGATGAGTCATCTTTGTGATCTTGGAGTAATTTTGGTAGCAAGGTTCACCACCGTTACTCTCATTGTTGCTCACCAGAGTCTTGAATTATTAGAAATAGTTTCATAAGCCTTTATAGTTTGTCTGAGCAAAAGGGGATGTTTCTTTGGATCTGGACAGGATGTGTTGCTTTTTGAGTTGTTTTTTTCTTAACCCTACTTTGTTCTCAATAAGGTTCTATTTAAGGGATTTCTTCATTATGCATGTCAGTCAGTAATCAGGTCTGGATGTAGGCAGTGAAGTTATAATTAATTACACTCAATCCATCATTTTGCAAGGGAGGTAATTATATTTTCACACTGGGTCAGGTTAGCTAGGGGTTTTCCCCATAAAAAAACAAAACAATGAGGTTATCTTTGATCTTAAATTTGTTTGACATCTGAGTGTGACAAAAAAAGAGCAGAAAACATGAGATCAACCTTTTTTGGGCCACTGTACAGCGAGTAGAAACATGCAAGCACATTCACAGGGTTAATCTAAACTTACAAAAAGCAGATACCAAATGTTACTTCCACTATAATCAGCGTCTTTGTCACTGCAAGAGTAGCTGCCACTCACCACAGCAGATTGCTGCTATGAAGCAGTGTTAAGCCCTCTCAGGCAAAAAAAAGAGGGAGGGGGTGAAAGCTGAGAGAAAGGCGGAGAGTGCGCAACATATGGAGCACGTAGTGGGAGTCGAGCACAGCGTTCAATTATCGCAATTCTATAAACATGCTGGTTGGAAAAAATGAGTAGATAATGCAAGGAGAAAATGAAGCGAGATGACAGACAGCTCGGGGCCCAGCGAACAGAACTACTGGTCGCATTGTCTGGGTTTTTGCTAAGCCTGCCACGGAAAATGACAGAGCGAGAACATACGAGAACCACAATGCTGAATTGATTAGAGACATTCCGCGCTGCCCCGTAGAGAGTTGACAATGTCAGACATCTTTGTCTGTCCTGCCAGAGGCTAAACACAGCGCTGCCCTCCCTCCACACAGGCCATAAACCCTGGGAATGCTTCTGCACAAGGGCCAGAAACCTTCCTAGCTCGCTATCGAGAGGAAGAAATAAAACAAAAAGAGAGAATGTGGAAACAACTGGAGGTGATAAAACAAAAAGGGGGGAAAGTAAGGAGAGACAAAGTAGCTGGATTAGGATAGGAGTAGTATGACCATCTCATTTCCTTCAGATGTTAAATGAAAGCCGTCCTCCTACTGCTTTACTGAAACCCCCCAGGGTACAAAGCTACCCCTTTATTCACTGAGGTGATATAAATCTGACAGTCATGCTTTGGGGGATGAATACAATGGCAACCCCTCCCTCCAGTGGCTCAGACTGGCCTGTGGCGTTCTTCGGCTTACTCATCAGACAGGGATTACGGCACAGGAGAGCCATTCCTCAGAGGGTAAACATGACGAGGTTTAAATATATACTCGGTCTGTCAAAATTACTTCTATAGCAAAACAAACAAACAATGCATTCACCTCGGTGTTCCCAGCAGCCAAGACAAACCCGAGAAGTGTGTGAGCCAGTTAATTCTGCCTCTGACTGGCTAAAGGTGGCTGGCCCCTTAGGTCCATAATGGCTGTGCAGTGTTCTTTGTGTGGCCTGCATGTGTGTGCAGTCAACTCTGGAGCTGGGGCCCCTGAATGCAGCCACAATACTACAAAGATAGGGAGTAAAAGGGGGTGTACAGGGGTCAGCCTTTATAAGTGCTGTCTCTAAATGTGAAAAGAACCAGCTAGGTCATTTGATGTGGGGGGAGAGCTACAGATGTATACACTTAAAAAGACGGACTGAGAGAAGGATGGATTCGGGTTGAAAGAACAAGTGAATCATGGTGATTTTTTCATAGCAAAACACATTCCAGTTAGTGTTTTTATTTTTACAGAGCCAACGAAGCAGCTGGAGCTACAGATTTATTGGCAAAATTATTAGCACAGATCAAAACTGTTGGTGAAAATAACTTGTTTATTTTAATGGAAAATTCATTTAGTCACATCCATTGAATTTCTGCACATTACTTCATTAAAATAGAGCTGTATTTAGGTTTTTAAAAACTAAATTAAGACTGAATATGGCTGTGCAGATGGATGAATTGACTGTATAGACCACTGGTTGCATTGATTATTTTATGGATTGAGGCAAATCCTGCACAACAGATAATACAGTTTAGAAGTACAAGTACTATGCCGTGCTAAATTTTCTGTACGTCTCTTAGAAAATGTAGACCCCTCCCTCAACTCTGAGATTCTGAAATAGCTTCAAACATTTCCAAATCCAGCAAGCTCCATGACAGCTTAAAGCTCAGACAAGAATTACAACACAGCAAGTTTGCTTTAATAGGTTAAACCTATCTGCTGAAATACTGAGCTCAAAAGTGGCAGCTTGAATGAACAGCCTAGATAGAAAAGTGGTTTCTGTATCTGTGAGCTTCCTCTGACTTTATTTCTAAATACCAAATGATGCCGAAGACGGCTAAATTTAAATATTCACTCTAAAGAGTGTTTCAACCTTTGTTTTCTGTAAACACTGAACTGATACTCTGATACTGAAAATTGCTAACCTTAAGTGCAACATCCATAAGACCAAAGTATGAATGTTGCATTCATAGATGTGTAATTTGGGCTCTTCACTAGCTGCTGTGATCGAAACGCTATTCTTTCTGTTTTATGATTCACTATCTTTAGGGGTGCACCGATATCCGATACTTATATTGCTGTTATTGCTGAAAACCAATATTTACCAATATTATCAAATATATTTAACTGCCCTTTCAAACACCATTAAAAACAGCCACACAGCTGACATTTCCCATATAATCACACACTGCATCACTATCACATAACCAAACAAATACCACACGATCAACCTCCTCCCCTCTTGAAAAACACACAGTTTGTTAAACATTGGTTGTTAAGGTCAGCTCAGTTTTATTCATCAGGCCAATACCATGTTAAAATATGACTTTCATGTTATAGCAATGACATTGGCACCAAGGTCATTGCTATAACATGCATGTAACATGCATCCCTTTTTTTACATTCTGGTTTTAACATGCAGACAATGAAAAACAGTGCAGTCCAGAGTTGGCCACATGTAAACCAGATGTAGCAACTAAAAAGCTACCCAAGGTACGATGTGGACAGTTACTACCTAAATTCTGGGAGGGATCACATATTGAGGACCCCCTTATCTCATGACATTCTCTGGGTGAAGCAGAGGAATCAAAGGTTGTGTTGGGATTTGTCATCCAGGTTGCTGTCATAATGTTGTGCCAACTCTAAATACCTGCAAGTTTCTTTCAAATTTGCTGAAACTGGCCTTCACTTTACTGCCATCCTGTCAATTACAAGCCATAAGCTTAGACTCTGATGCCAGATTCCTCCTGCTCTCAGTACCTTACTAATGGGGCTTTGCTTTAAACAAAACCAGATCCTCCTGCTTCCACACGACAGCCTCAGCAGTGCACCTTGTTAACAGGAAACCTCTGTTTATTTTCTGCGCTTTCCAAACACTCTCCTCTTTCTCTGCCAAGTCTTTTAGTGACCCACCGCCTCCACCGTCAGTGCACACACTTCCCGTAACATTGGTGACAACAGCAGCCGGGCTCTATGGCTTCCTTCAAGAGGTGGCAAGCAGGAGTAAGGAAGCCGAGATAAATCTCAAACTTGCAGACAAAGGAGATGGCGCAGAGCAAGGCGAGGCGGGAGGAAAGAAGGGGGAGGAGGTCAAACAGACAAGAGCAGCAGCAGAGACTGGATGTTAGGAAGGAATGCCAAGCAGTTCGACTGTGCTAGGAGGCTGCAGAGCTAACAGCTTAGTTAGCCAATGCCTCAGGGATAGGGGAGCATTTGGTATGTTAGATCAGGGCTGGTGGCTGTGTGACACCAACACAGGGCTCAAAATGGTAGGGAGGGCGGCGTGGGGGAATGTTCACCTTGCCTGTCGCTAGAGAAGAGCAAGCACGACCGAAGAACAAAAGGCTGATTGAGGCATTGGGAGGCAGAGATGAGATCTGGGAGGACTAATCTGCTGCTCCGACATGATAAGATTAGAGAAGGGAGGGCAGGAAAAGCTGGCTGGGAAGATCACACATATACTTGTATAAACACGCACACAGTAAGATGATGGGTCTGATTGGAAAGGTTTTCCACCCCTCCCTCATTTTCTCCTGCTCTCCCCAAGTCGGAGCGATGTGCCAGCACACCAGTGCTCAATAAGCACTTCCATCTGGACGACAGAACACCAGCACGCGCTCCGAAAACCTGTGTATGTGTGGCTACAAAGGATCTGCTGCGGTCATACAATCCCCATCATCTCAGTGACTGACAAGGGAGATCGTTTTTAAGGACAGATCACAAACTAACAGTGTGAAGATGTCCTTAAAGATATCTTCCGGTTTTGCTTTCTTGTGACTTTTAGTTGTTTCAGATCCAATTAATGCTAATGTTGAACAAATCTTGGCAATTTTTTTTTTTAATTCTGCTACAGTGGAGGGTTCTCAGGATCTGCTGAATTAAAGTTTCTGGTTGTTTAGCTGTTTTAGAGGACCCATTTCTGGGCTTTCATGTTCAATGACCCAAGTTTGCTTGAGCATTAGATCATAACTTAATGAGCAGAGATTTTCCATCAGAACTGTTTGCTAGAGAGCAAAATTTATTAAGCCATCCAGGTCCTGAAGCAGCAAAGGAACCACAGACCATCTCTTCAGCACCCTGGTTGGTGGTGTTTTAAATGGTTTCACTTTTGTCCCATCTAAGTACAGACTATTTTCTCAAAAGTCTTGGGGATCATCAGGACGATTTTTGGCCTTGCTCTCCACAGACACTGTTTTTGCAGGAGGATCTGGTTAGCCGAGTCTTATTGTTGAAATACAAATACTGACCATAACTGAGGCTTGCAGTGCTTTAGATGTTGTTCTTGGTTCTTCTGTAACATCCTGCATCAGTCACCAACTCACTCTTGCTGTAATTTTGGAAAGCTAACCACTCCTGGGAAGGTTCACCACTCTTCGTTGGTTCTCATTGTGGTTTTCTGGAGTCCCAAAGCCTTAGAAATGGTTTCTAACCCTTTCCAGACTGGTAGTTGTCAGTGACTTTGTTCTCGTCTGTTCATGAATTTCTTCAGATCAAAACATGATGTTTTCTCCAGGTTTTCTTAAGCCTACCTTTTGTCTGTCAGGTTCTTTTTTAGTAAATTTACAGTTGACAAAATAAAAATTCAAAATAAATCTGTAATTGGGGAAAACATTGTTTGTATGGAGTGTGTATGCACGCAAACCAAGGACATCAGAGAAAGTATCATTCATTTCCTGACCCTGCAGTGGAGCGGTGCTGGTTGGGTGTAAGCGGTAAACTAAACCATAGCAGTCTGCCAGAGCCAGCGGCAGCACAGTCCAACTCCTATCCTTACTGGGTTTCAATCTACACTCTTTGCTACCTATAGCCTCCTGGGCCTCCTTCTTTGAGGCATGTATAATAACACTAAACAAATGCTGATTACAATGTTTGAGAGGGGGGATTGTGCACAAGCTGCTTCCCTGCCTGGCAGCAAGAACAAATGGAGAGAGTGTGGGAGGAGGAGGCAGAGAGGAGAGGTGAGACCCAGCTGTGGTGGTGCTGCTGGCAGGACCTCTGCGCTGTGTCTACACAGGGGTCTCTCTCTCTCTCTCTCTCTCTCGCTCTATTTTTTTTTTTTTTTTTGGCTTGACCTGTTTGGA
Source organism: Micropoecilia bifurca (assembly GCA_903067075.1). NCBI lineage: Eukaryota > Metazoa > Chordata > Actinopteri > Cyprinodontiformes > Poeciliidae > Micropoecilia > Micropoecilia bifurca. Next base: position 47,706 of record CAEGAF010173060.1, read on the forward strand.
TATTAAATCGGCACCCTGTGCTTTGAACACATTGAGCCCATCTGTCAGCCCAGGTCCATATTGGATTGGATGAGTATTAGCTGAGTCAAAGTGGGCAGATTTACTCGTTTCTCTTTGTGTATGTTGGATGAGTGCTTTTTAGGCGTGAGCGCACATCCCTGACTTAAATCCAACCTCCCCCAGTCCTGGACCCCAGAAGACAAACATAAAATACTTTGACTGACTCGCTAGCTGCTTTACTGTGCAAATTAATGACAGGCAGCAACACATCTGAGAACATTAACAGGTCCTGGTCTCATCCAGACAAAGACAGATAGAGGAGAGGAGTAGAGGGGAAAAAGACGAGGGAGGTTGAGTCACATGAAATTCACAGATGATACTAATTAAGACTTCAGGGCTGAGGGCCGCTAATGGCGGATCATACAGGCAACAACAGGCCCCCTTTACACAGTGGAGGGTCACAAGCACAGCACATGACTACTCCATCTGAGGTCTAACACATTGCTCCACTCCATTTTAGGAACAAAGAGGGCTAATTGGAGCCGTATTTGTTTAATCTCCCCTATTATATAAATGCTTCCCAAAGGCAGAGGCAGCATGACGAATCCATCGAGCTGACCATGGTGCTCTCCCTTCCAGACACTGTGAACAGCAGTGAGAATTGAGAACACTAATGTTGACTACTCGCTTCATGAAAAAGCTACGCTGCGTCCAACTCAAATATTTGTCTTTGCCTCCAACACACTTCTGCCGCAGGGCAATTTTTAGCCAAGAAACCCAAGAAGAGCTAAGTGGTGGTAAAGAGAGCAGCACTGTTTCAGGCAGAAGGAGAGGTCTTATGAAGAATATACTCTGGAGGAATTACCTGAAGGACAATTATAGGGCCATCGGGGACCTGATGAAACATTTGTGGTGATTTAGTCTAAATTCGAATGCAGTACTTAAAGGTTTGTGCTACAGCTACAAACTTTAATGTCTTTTTACTGGGATTGTATGTAATAGACCAACACCAAGCAGCAGGTTATAGTCAGGTTTGTTTAACACGCAGGGCTAATTTTCACTGTATGAACCGCATCTAGTCTTTTGCAGTGCACATGTAGAGACAGAGAATTTTATCCATTAATTTTAGCCAAATAGGTCAGATTAGATGTTCATATGAAGTTAAAGGTTGTTCCACAGATTCTCAGTTATATTGAGGTCTGAACTTTGACATTCTTAGATGCAAACCACGTCATTATATTCCTGGCAGTCCATTTAGGCTTGCTATCCTGTAGGAAATTGAACCTCTCATTTTTTGCGACCAACAGGTTTTTCTGTAAAAATGATCCTCCGTTTAGCTTCATCTACCCTCCTATAATCTCTGATCAGCTTCCATACGTCCCTCCTGAACATTCCCCACCATCTTCTGCACTGTTAGCTGTCTCACACAAAGTATTTTGGCAAGAGGTCAATAAGTTCAATTGGATTATGTCAAACGTCAAGTACATTTTCTTATGTCTTTTGTTCAACAGCTTTCTTTCTGTACGTCTTCTATAAAAGGTCAGATTTGTGGAGGGCATAACAACTATTACTTAGTAGTAACTTAATCTCTCATCTAAGCTTCATATTATCTCAGCTTGTTCAGAGTTATAATAAACTATTAGCCTCTTCCTGGATTAATAATATTCCTACCCGGCATGTATTGGTAGATTTGTACTTATGATAGAAGCTGGAATGATATTGAAGTCATGTTGGAGTTTCCATTGACTTCACAATTAGTGTGTTGGTTTTTCCCTTAAATTCCTTAGAAAACAAGAAGTTTGTGGGTTTTAATGTGATAAAAAGCGTACAGTTTAAGGTTTTCTTACGCCATAGTGCATTCGTCAGTGTAGATGTCCATGTGCATGACCTAAGACTTTTCTGGTCCGAGGATAATACTGATGAGTCCGAACTGCAGCCTAAAATATGGTTTAATGCTAACATTAAAATATTGATGCACTTTGTGTTGCTCAGCTGTTTAACCACTTGGCGTTTTATGATCACAGAGCGAGAAGGTAATGAGAATTCCTTTGAACACTATCTGGTCCACTGCAGCAAAGCAAAGCTCACAGGGAAGGGTGTGCAGGAAGGATATCAGCTTGTGTGTGTGTGTGTGTGTGTGTGTGTGTGTGTGTGTGTGTGTGTGTGTGTGTGTGTGTGTGTGTGTGTGTGAGAGTCTGTGTGGATTTACCATATTGGATGTCTGCCCAGGCAGATAATCCAAAACCCTCTTGTGTGTACGACCACCAGTGGCAGTCCCGAGAAAGCTGAAGCAAAGATAGAGCTGTGTGCTGATTGAGAGCTGTGAAGAATGGCTGGAAATGAGAAGGTTTGCTTTAGGCAATGCTAATCAATGTCTCACCTTAGTGTAATTGACACGGACACACACACACACACACACACACACACACACACACACACACACACACACACACCTTTTTAACTGACAGGCTTAAGTGAAGGTTTTCGGAGCGATGTGTGTGAAGGGCGGAAAGGTTGAGTGTGCAAAGGAATGAGTCAAAAAAGGTTTTCGTGGTTTGAGAGAGATGATAAGACCTGGTGGCAAAGGAGTGTGTGCATGTTTATGTGAGAAGGAAAGCATCGGTATGCATTATCTTAGTGCAGGTGTGAGGCCATCAGAAGACTGTCTGCAGGGAGCAGGCTGGTTACTGGTAACATGTTATCTCAAGGTCTGAAATAGTTACAGTTTCAAAATCTCTAAAACTTTCAGGAATGTCCCTGATAAGACCTGGTGTGAGAGCTGCATCGATCAAACAGAGATCAAAATCAACAGATTTTCTGTCGATCTGCATGACTGACGGTTGATAGGGCTGGATGATATCGCTGCAAAACATCAAAATGTAGAAGGGCTTCATATTAGTTGATACCCAAAATCATTGAGTATTTTCTCATTTTAAATATCTGAAATAATGGCATACAAGTGAACTGATATTTCATGCATTCTCTGGTTTACTTTCAGGTTGTTGTACTTATTTTCTACTTTCACTCAACACCACATGGTGAAACTGAAACTGATGCCTAAGTTACTCAACAGACTGTTGCTAGGTGTTCAAAGAGTGAGTTAGTTAATATGATGCCACCAATCTTGCTTAGATAATGTCATCCCAATTCTTTCAATGCATCAAAATCATCTTTGTCACTCAATAAACTCATCTAAAAAACACATTTGACAAAAGTCGATAACCCAAACCTAAAAGAAAACTGGAAATCAGCCAGAAAAAAGGGCACACAGCTTTTTGGAATACATTTATGATCCCCCCAACAACACAGATGCCAAAGCTAATTTCCGCAAACATGCACGCAAACACAAACACGGACACCCAGGAGGAAGAGGAGTGGAGATAACCAGCTTCAAATAGAGAAAAATAAAAAGGAGGATGGGTTGTACAAAGCATGCAAACACAGATCTTAACAGTACGTGTGAAACTGGACAGACGACATTACACACCGCCTTGAAGAAAATGCGAACATTGAACATTTGTGATTATACTGTTTTTATCTGCTTCTAAAGATATCCATCTCTTAGTCCGTCTCACTCTTCCTCTATCCGCGTCTGAAGGTGACCTCGCCTGTCTGTCAGTCTCCAGTGATGACACTGGCCGTATCAGTAATACATCATGTAAGCTGTGTATCAGCCAGATGCTGCTTGAGCTGAGCAGTGGGTGGTCTGTCAAGCATGCTCGGGTTGTACAATATGCAAATAATCACATGCAAATTACCTGCCTCAGAGAGTGACAGTATATCAGCAAAAGATGCCAATGAAACACGCTAGTCAATGCTCGTCTGAAGATTTAAAGAGGTTGCGGGGCCCTTTTAACTGAAACAGTGAAAATGGCACTCAGAGAAGCTGCGGTATGAACTCTGGAGAAGAACTGGACTGCGCACACACACGCACACACACATGGACACAGACCCCAGAAGCTTAGAGCAGCCTCCTGCTGTGCAGCAACAAGAGGTGTATTGTAGACGACACAGCTGCAATAACAAGGCTGGCTCAGTTCTGGAGAGAGATGGGCTGCATGACCCTCAAACTACAGCGCCGATGATTAAGGACGGGGTCAAGCGCGTGTAAGGAAACCATGTTTGTAAAATGTGTAAACTGATAATAAATTTTAAGTCACAGTGATAAAACATTTTACTTCCCTAAATGTGGAGCAAGTATAAAACCGGTGTAAATTCTCACTCTGCAAGGTCATGGTATTTCTAAGTGCGTCAATAAAAGAAAATGGACTCCCGTCCTCGTTTCTCGGAAATCTTTTATCCTGTCATCAAAAGGCCTCTCTGGTTTGGATTATGGACTGAGAGTTATTGACAAGACATGTTAACAAATCAGCTAATGGGTGATTAAAACCATAGAAATCTTTAAGATGAAAGCTAAAAAAAAAGAGAAAAAAACGACGGGGGGAGAAGAAGAGGTGTCCTGTTTCTTTTCAAACAGGTGTAGCTGAGTTTCCATATATACAAAAGATTCAGTGTCGTTTATTTTAAAAGAGAAAATAAATCAAGAGATACAGTTCCCTGAAAGTATTCATGCCCCTTGAACCTTTTCACGTTTTGTCATGTTACAACCACTATTTTATATGGTAGGCAGGCATACAGAGTAGTAAGTAAGTGAAAGGAAAATGCTTCCCAAATAATCTGTAGAAGTGCAGGCTTTTAATAGCTTTCAAAATTTCATCCCATCAGCCCTCTTTACACTGACACCCATGAATAAAATCCATGTTTTAGAGGTCACCTGAATCAGGGAACACAGTCACGGATTTGTTTAAACCACGGTCTGGTTTCATTTAAACATCTCATTGGGCACCGCTTCATCCTGTAGCCCCCTTTAGTCCGATACCGCAAGAGAAAATCTGGTGCAATTGTGGGAAAAGCTGCTTCTGCCAAGTATTAGCTCAAACTATGAGCTGTTTTCCTTCCATGTTACACTCATGCACTTTGTTTTTATTTATCACATAACATCCCAATAAAGCACATTAAAGTCTGTGGCTCCAACATGACAAAACGGAGAAAAGTCATATTTGTTTACTATAAACAAATGTGCAAATATCTATAAGAATATGAAAATACTACAATCAAATGTTTAGATAAAAATCACTTCAAAATAAGCTGATGTATTTAATCAAGGTAAAATGTGGTAGTAAAAGAGGAAGGGCGAACCAATGTATAAATTATTAAAATTAGAGCAGGCGAAGCAACAGACGAATCCTTCTGTTTACTGAGCAGACACGCTGTGACTACTACACAAGAAGCTGCAGATATTCTTTCTGTAGTGCGTTTAAAAATGCATCTGTTTAGTTCAATGCTTTTGTTGTATATTCAGCCAGATAAGGTTGTGTAGTTTGTAAAAAAAAAAAAAAAAGTCTACATGTTGCATTGAACAGTGAACGCATGTTTTCAGCAATATAAACGTAGCCCCATCGCTGCAGATTTCCTAAATTGTAAAACCATAAAAACACAAACGGTTAAGTAAACAATTCCTCGCTAATTGTGAACAAGAGAGAAACAGTGGAGCAGTGATGAACAGTGTATGTAAAACACAGTGGTTATTGTCCTCACATACACACACACACACACACAAGGCAGGGAGCACCCACAGAGACGAGAGAGCGAGACAAAGAGGTTGAACAGCACACAAACATCTCGACTCGGTGCAACCCGTGCACATCAAAGCCTTCTCCGCCCATTTATCTGTGCCTGCCTGTAAATCAAAAAGCGTTCTTTCAACATGCAAACACACACACACACACACACACACACACACACACACACACACACACACACACACACACACGCACACACACACACTTGCAAACTGACTGCATTTGCTTTGTGCAGTAGCAGCAGCAGCAGCAACATTGTCCAGGATGGGGTAGGTGAGGTAAAGATTTTCCTGCAAACAAAGATATTGAGTGTTTTCTTCAAGAAGCTCCAGTACGAGATGATTAGTCAGTTTATAATTAAGATCAGATGAAAAAAAAAAAAAGCATCGGCATGTTCAGAGGAATGCGCACACACACACACACTTATATAATCTGCGCATCCCAGTGTGACCGTATGGTTTGGCGGGGACTTCCTACCCACCACAGAGGAAGTGTCCGTTTACAGCGCACAGCTCAGTTGTCCGCCATTACATCCTGTCTCCCAGCTCTAAACAGCCCTGCTCAGGCGCAGCCCAGCCTTGGCTTTGAAGTCAAATCAAGCAGAAGGGAGACACAGTTCGCTACGCCGTGCAATCAGCATGGGCAGGAGATCTGTTGAAGGGCACACAACCCGGGGTTTGTGAATGAAGATGCTTCACGTTAAAACCGTTTTGTTTTTTTGCGTTCTCTTTTCTGAATCTCACCGTTAGGTGTCGCTGGGATAGACGCCCACCTATCCTTGTGAGGAGGGCCCCCTTACAAGCGGCTCTCCGGAAGAGTGGACGAGCGTAATGGATTGCACGTGAAGAGTGATATGATCGGCTGATGATTGAATGATCCGGCAGACACAGACTAACAGTGTGTGGAACCCAACAGGGCGTGGTTATTGATGACTCTCTGGCACGGTGGGTATCATTGCCATGGCAGCCCATACATTATCATCGCAAAGCCACGCCCCCCCACCAACGTCTTGAACCAATGGGCAGGCGTCAAGGTGGTTGAGGGAAAGAGGAGAATGCTGAATGTGTGACTTGATTGACACGAGCCTCTTGTTTACCGGCGCCAGGGAGATTTGCATCTTTTTACAGTCGCCCCTCCTTCCTCTCCCCTCTCTTTCTCATTTCTTTCTCCTCTGCCGCTTCCCCCACCTCCACAGAGCCTTGCTGCCACAGTCCTCGCTGTTTTTGGCGTCTCTGCGTGAAGTGGATATTACCCCACCCTGCTGGTGAGATATTGATCAGCCTTCTCCTCCACCTTCTTCTCCTTTCTCTCCACTCTTCACAGGCCACTGCATTGATTCTCCGTCCCCCCACCCCCAGAGCCCGCCAGCTAGGAGTGATTACACAGGCTGCTCACATACAGTGCAGCAAACACAAGCATTAGAGCCTTTTGGAAGGGGATGCGGGGAAATGTAGCCGGGCTGTACTTTAAAAGGCTATAAAGTTCAGCGGCTGCAGCACCAGCCTTGTGAAAACACTGCTTCTTTTCATTCTTTAAAGAGGGAAAAAAAAGAAAGCGAGCTTAGCGTGACATATTACCACAATAAATACGGCTGTTACAGCATGTTAGCATAACACATAAGCCATCTGGCATCAAGCTGAATCTGCTATGGTGGTTTATCTTTTTTTTCCCCCCATGGCTCATGTTAAAGAGGGCTGTGGTAGAGGTTGACAGGTGGACTCCAGACACCTGGTGATTCTGTGCAGAGGCACACAGCGCTAATACAAGCTCCTTATAAGGAGCTGTGGTGAAGCACCCACCAGATAAAGACTATAAGCCCGCCCGCTTGAGTCAACATGGCTCATTTAAACAGCTAGGAATGAGTGTCGAAAATGTACAAATACTTCAAAAGAACAAATATCAACCAGGTACGGCTGCAGAGTCAAGAGGTTAAATATTAATTCAACTCCGTGCCACTAGGGGCGCACTAGTAATCAAATTTGTATTTCGATCTCAGCTCAAAATGACTACAAAACCAATGCAGTGAAAAAAAAAGTGAAACTGAGCGTCAGTCATTGTGTGCCGTGTACAATTCATGAACCACTACAATAAATCTAATAATTTAGATGCTATGCATTCAGGCGCTCTATGCCTGGAATATATGTGGTGACATGTTGTTTGATACAGCCTCAAAAAAGTTTGAAAGGGTAAGAGTTGGAAAAGTAAATAACCAAAAGGAACATTTTCCATAACGTTTGGTGATGTTTTTATTTTCCAGTAGTTTTTTTTAACTACTTTTCATTTGATCTGATTATTTGATACGAAACCAATTAATACATCTTTAATTTATTTATCTCAAGACATACTGTTATTGCAACATTTGCCATATGCAATATTTAATCAACTACTTAGTGGCCAGTGTGATAAACGCTGCACGCAGTTTAGTTTGCTGAGGGGCTCGAGTCACACTGGGACGACACCATTTATGGTTTAACACAACAAACACGATAGAAGACATAGACTGTGGGAGGAACAATGCTTTCTGAGCAGAATAAACTAAGTTGGGTGTATTACCTTGTAATAAAACTGGAATCAGTTTAACTTTATTCCTAAGCAAGAAATATAACAGCAAAGATCTGGTTCATTCACATTGTTAGCTTCAAACAACAAAAATGGCCCAATTTACATGGTGTCTTTATGTAGAAGAAATTTCCAGCATTATTAAAGAGATGTACCATTTCACTGTGACATATTATAACCACCAATTCTCAAACTGAAATAAGACCCATGGTGAAAGATTACAGGTTTCTCTTGTAAGTCTTGAAAACGCTCAGCATGTCCACAACCAAAGTGTGGCTCGTCTAAACCGTGCAAACATCAGGAGCTGTTGCCTCATCTGTTCAGACCGGGGTAATAATTAGCAGACCAGCCCTCTGCTGATGTTTACCATATGCCAGCTCCGCTAACAATAGCCCACAAAGTATGAAAGGTTTTGGAGGAGAAGTCTGTTAAGCGAACAAAGGCCAGTGTGGGCTGATTCAGCGAGTGCGGGCACTTATCTCATTGTAACCTCTCTCTGGCACCAGCAACAACCCAGCCGGGAGTCTAAAGCAACCGGGCCACAGGTCCCATATATTGTACACGCCCTCGCTGCCATTTGGCATTTAGATGGCATTTTCGCATAGCGACAAACTGTTTGCACCTAATTATGGTCAGTTGCTGCTGTGCAAAGGCGATCCTCGCATGAGCCAGGCTGTTGAGACATGTTCTCATGAGAATAACAGCCGCTGCCACTTTTATATGTATTACATGATCTGGATGGAAGATGATGGTCAGGATGGAGGGACCACAGTGCGTAAAATGTTTACAGGTGCAAATAAAGGTGGGAGTAAGGGCAGTGTGGACTTTCTCTTTTGTATTTCTCTCCGTTTCGAATACCAGCAACAGTCCTCTTATTTGGACTAAATGTCGTCAACAGGTCCAAAGCTAATAAAGTTGGCTTCTGTCCAGAAAAAGGGGTTCACTTACTTTTTAGAAGACCTGATTACAGCAAGAGTAAGTAAGATACTCCCATAAAAGCCGAGAGAAATCAGCTGGTGACTGGAAGCAGACTTTTTTCAACGTGATACTCTGGGAACCAGTCAGCCTTCTTTTAACGGAAACCTTCTTCCGTCCCCCTTCAGTCCCCATCACCAGCCGGCCGATAGAAAAGTAAGCCCCGCTTCGCTGTGCATGCTGATAAAAATGAAGTAAGCGTTTTGAGCAAATGTTTGCACAACTCGGCTCTACAGGAAGGAGAGGACGAGAAGTCGCCGTCTCTCTATGAAGCGAACCCGGAAAGATGAGGGTCTCAATCACCTTCGTCGCGCCTCCTCACTCTCCGCCTCTCGATGGAGAGTCTCTGCACTCGTACGTCGACTCCATTAGTCGCTCTGACAGGGTTGCACATTAAATCATCCCATTTCACCTGACAAGGGGTGTGAAGAAAGAACCAGAAGTGTGAATGTTATTTTCTTTTTTGTGCGTAGCCCTCTGTCGCAACAGTACAAATATTTTGTGATGCCCACATCAAGGAGGAAACATAAAAGAAGAGCGATATTAAGAGAGAGAGAGAATGATAGAGATCTCAAAAGAACAATTGGAGAAGCCAGATCCAACAGAGTTTCTGAACTCTGTTCGTTAGTAAAGCTTAGATCTGCAGCTATAATTCAGTTAATATTGAAATAAAACAAAGGCAAATATGATTAACATGTTCCAAAAGGAATGTTTTATTCTAGGGAATGTAATGATTGTCTTTTTTGTAAAGATATTTATCTGAACATAATTTGTGGTGAATATTTCAAAAACCTAAATATCACATCTTATTTAGTAGAAGCAGGTGCAAAAAATATGTTTATAAATTTAGATCTACATTCTGCAGAGAATGTAGATGATCCATTCTCTGGAGAACATGGAGCCTTCCCTGACCTCTGACGTTCCCAAAAGGCTACTAACATTAACAAATCCTCAAAACAACTAAGCAGAGAAACTGTTCTGTACTCCATTCAGGCTTCCTGCTCCCTGTTACAAGTCTTGCTCTCTCTCACTCTCTAGCAGCCTAAAGGAAATGCAAACATTTTTTTTTATCGTTAAATCTTCTGATTTTATTTTTTACACAACCTCAGATTTGTGCAAAGCCCTGTGGTTGGGGTACACAGGCAGTCAATCATCCTGTGGCCCGCTGTGTTTTTGAGTCAAAAAATGTTTAAAGTTAACAGGAGACTTAAAAATATCACTTGATAATTATGTGTTATTATCAACTATAAAGCCTTAAAAATGCGAACATTTAAAAAAGAAATTAAGTAAATAAGCAATGCTTAGCCTGGTAGGGGCACAAGTAAAATCTGGTGGCCCGCCAGGCTTATAAAACAATGGGAGAAACTCTGCACCCCGCCTGTCCTGAAAATAGCTTACTTTGAGTTTTCTTAACTCAGTTACAACTTCCACACATCAGGAGTATTCATATCAGTGATCAGGAAAAATATCAGAAACAAGTTTCCAACAACGTGGACATAAAAGAACGAATTTTAATCTCAAGCTCAAATTTACAGTCAGATCAAAAAGCACCGCGTTGCGTTAATGCTCCTTAAAGTGACGACGTTGAGGTCGAGCATTATAATAAATAATGCTTTTTAATGTATCTCTTGATGAATTACTTTTCCACAAAGCGCATCTGACACAACAAACGTGTTTTGCTGCTGCTTCAAAAAGAATTTAAAACCCACTCAGTTTGTTTTAGCAGCTAAATGGATCAAAACATTAAAAAAAGGGAAAAAAATTGAGCTCCAAACAGAGTGAAATGCAGCAGCTTGTCTTTACAACTGCTCAGGGAGAGAAAGAAACCTTTACATTCTGCTCAAGACAGAAGAGATTTGATCAGAGAGAGAGAAAGAAAGAGTCTTAAGGGAGGTCTGCATATTTTAAATCTTTTCATTAAAACAGTGGTTCAGCTAATTTAACTGAGCTTAATAATGCAGACTTTGCCCCCTTTTGCTCTGTATACAAGTGTTAACCGCCTGCTGGAACAAAGGCGGCTCTGTTCGCAAACACAACACAGTCGAACTATTAAGTACATTCCTATAAAGAGAGGAACAAAGAGCATTTGAGCGTGGCGGGAGCAGAAATGAATACAGCTACTGAGGGGGATAGCGCAGCTCGGCCCTTTGATGGCAGGAAATGTCTTTACCATCACGGATGTGTTTATGCTGCTTTGTAGCACACTTTCAGGACTGAGGCAAAAAATAAAACAAACAGGCTTTGCTGGGGAATCTCAGTAGGAATCGTGCTTGGAAGAGATTAAGATTCGAACGAGAAGAGAGAGTCGGTCGGAGGTGTGTTCTCGCAAAGAGCAGAGCGCGATGGAGGAGAATTTAGAGGTTAGGGTGGTTCAGAGCGACAATGAAGGAATAATAAAGTGTGCAATCTCTTCTGTCTGGGAAGGAGGAAAAAAAAAACACCTCTATCCGCAGACTAAATAAAGAGTGTGCACAAGTGTGGTGAAGCACCCTCCTCCAGCACTGGCAGCTGTGGTTCACTCAGTCGATCCGCTGGCAGTGACAGACAGGCAAAAACAATTTAGACTCGCCCATCAAAGCTCATGCTACGCCAACCACAGCGGGCGGAAACGTGACGCACCGCATGGAAAATACATAATCCTCATCCTGTGTGTCTGGGGGTGGGAAAAAAACAAGTGTACATTTTGCTTTTCACAAGAACTGGAAAACATGCATTTGGCTGTGATTTTCTACTTTCTTTTGAAGTAGCCAGATATGATCTGACACGGCAGAATAAATTAAAACCGCTGAAGATGTTTTGTGTGGAGTTTTTATTTTTATTTTTACTTTTTTAAAATTATTTTTAAATCAGTCGGAAACCACAAGCCACATGCATAAAAGTTTTTCTTTTATTCTCAGTCCAGGACATGACAATTTCCAAAAAGAACTGACATAGTTTGTTGTTATTTTGCTCTTTTTTTTAGGTATGTACACAATTCTGGAGTCAATAAAAAAACTAAAAACAAAAAAAACCCAAATAGATCTCTAAAATCAAGGGATTAGTCAATGTTGTGTTTGAACATAGATAACTTAGGCAGGAATGCATTTCAAGTCAACTAAAACATGCTTTATTGAGGTTTTATGATAAAAATTATTAGCTGAAAAGAGAACTATATGGTAATTTAAAATTTGAAGTATATTTTTCAATAAAGTTTCAGTAAAGCTTGCTTTCTTTTATTTAGTACAGAACTTAATTTCATTCCACTTTATAACTAAGCACTGTACATTGCGTTCTGTTGGTTGTGCACAGCCCCACTTTACTGCGATCCCTCTAAATAAATTCCAGGGAAACTACTGTCCTTCAGAAAGAGTCTATGTGTGATTTAGTTTCAGTATAAATCCAGCTGTTCTGCGAAGGTCAGAGGTTTGTTAGACAGCATTAGGAAATAAACAGCATCGTGAAAACCAAGAAACTCCGCAGAAAGGTCAGGAACAAAGATGTGTGGAGAAGATTGAAGAAGGGTTATAAAACAATATCTCAAGCTCTAAACTTCTCAAAACCCATCATCTGTAAATAAAAAAAAAGAGCACTGCAACAAACCCAATACAGACACAGCTACCAGCGTTTTTAGATTATCTTTGCAAAATCGTTCAGAAAAACAAAAAAAAAGGAAAGGAGAGAAGTCGACATCCAGCAAATGGTCGAATCGAGGCGAGCAGAAAGAGATTGGAAGTGGCTTCACAGTTTTTTTGCACAGTAGTGTGCATCCTGGCTGCCTTTGCTTTGAGAAACCGTATACGAGTGATCCTTGGACACACAGGGATCCTTCTCTTCGCGATCAAAGCGCGAGCACATGTGCGCCAGTTGTATTGCATTAGATCAACAAGCATCCAGAGATGGAGGATAGATGGGGTGAGCTGGGAGTCAAGCTGCAACACATGTACAAAATGTCAGCGGGTCTGTGTGAGATTGCAGAGGTGCTGCTGGGGAGCCGCGGCGGATAGCAGCCTGTGGGGATGTTGCTGTTGTTTTAAAGGCTGCGGGTTCAAGGTACAGAGCGTGGACATTCCTCAGACCTCACAGCAATCCTTGAAATTTCCTCTTCTCCCGTCTGCTCCTCTCTTTGACCGATGCCCTTCCTCCCTCTTTCCTTCCCTTTACCCTCCCTGCTGGCAAGAGTTAATTTGCACCATGTGTTCCTTAATGGAGAAAGAGAAGGGGAGGAAAAATAGGACCCTAGTGGAAGCGTGTGAACTCGATACCACTGTAAATCTCCACTTCCACAGCGTTGCAGCCTCCGCCCCTCCTTCCCGCTCTCCTCTCCTGTTCTCTCTCATTCGTATTTTATTGGCATGTCACACATTGGACAAGCTGGAAATTACACCGAGCTGAGCTGAGAACCAGCGGCGAAGAACGCCAGATATCTACTTCAACTGAGAGAAAGAGAGAGGAAGAGAGAGAGAGAGAGATAGAGAGAGACAGAGAGAGGGGAAGAAAACGGGGGCGGGGGAAGGGAGGGGAAAAGGTGTAGACACAGAAAAAGGAGGAGGAAAAAAATTAGGGGGACAGAAGAAAGCGGTAATGTGGAAGAAGACTGGGAGGAGAGTTAAAATTAGCCTTCCATTTCCAGAGCAGAGGGCAATCCAATTAAAGCTTCACCGGTCCACACAAATGTGTTTAGTGTCTGCTTACTCAGTGCTGGGTGACCAAGAAAGAGACAGGAGCAATGTTCAATGCAGCTACTGAGACACTGAAAACAAAAACGCTGAAAGAACAAAGTGAGGAGGGGAGAGGAGGAGCAGAGAGAGAAAAAACAGAGGGTTTGTCTACAATTCAAGGCCCAGTCCCAACTACAGGACCTTACAAATAGGTTCTATTGGGATTCTTTTACTCTATGGATTTTTATTGTTTTAAGATTTTAATTCATAAAAAAAAACATTCATTAAAAAAAACAAAGGGTTGAAAGCCATGTATTCTTTACATCCTACAAATGTTATTTTTTGAAAAACATTTTTTTGGTTGTAATTGTGTTTTTATTTTTATCAGTTATGTTATTGCTTTTAATTTTAATATTAATTACTATCACAAGCATCAAGGAATCTTTACTAAAGAGAAAAATTGAGCAAAATGAAGCAAGTGTGAACCATATCATGTTTTTGTTGCTGAAAAAAACAACAAAAATCTAGGGAAAAAAATGACCAACCTGTAAAAATAGAAGATATATATTCATGTTTTGGATCTACAGTGATTCTGCTTTTCTGCATGAATCAGACTGCTTTGCTTGTGTCATTACAATACTGTATGTTTGGTTCAATGTTGAGCAAGTACAAATAAAAACTGAAATCATTTCTGCGACTTTAATAAAATACATAAACTCTTATCCATCCACAGTTTACGTTCCTGCAGGAAAACCGGCACAGCCAATTTAACAAGACGACATCAGTTTTACAAGATCAGCGCGTCTGTGTGATCTTTTCACTGCTTAGAGTAACATAAATGACGATTCTCAGTGCTGCGTCTCCCACTTCTAAACTGAATGTTTGCAAAAAATAAATAAAACCAAACCGCGTTTCACAAAACGGAGCTGGGACGCATGATCAACGTCTGAGAGGTGGGTATAATTTACAACCTCAGAGGCGTCTTTGTTGTGGAGGATCAGGGATAGAAAGAAAAGCGAGTTTTGTTTAACTTTCTGCTGATTTCAGACAATCCAGGATGCGGTTTAGTTCTGCTGAACATTTCTCTGGTCGTTTAAAGTAATGAACAACAACAAAAAAAAGAACACAAAAACATGATGGAGGAGTGGCACTCACAAGATGAGAGAAATTGAAATTCAGACACTCCTAGATGACTGAGCGGTTGATAGCTCATTGTATAAAGCCTGTAAGATAAAATGCAACGATGCATCGCATTGCATTAAGAGTGCTTGTTGAATTTACTTTAGGAGTGAAACTTTGATGAAAATTCCCCCTCCACCCTGAGGAAAAAGACTTATTTATTTATTTATTTATTTATTTATTTTAGTTTTGCTAGGCGTCTTCTGCATAACACAAATGAATCTTTGTGAAGCTTGCAACCGCTAATCGAATGAAAGTCCAAAAGAAGAAGCCTTTTGTGATGAATAATTTAGTAACCAACAAGGAGATGGCCATTGATTGAGCTTTTAAATAGCCTGTGACCACTGGCCCCTCCAGCAAGGCAAGCCCCCCACCCACTCATCGTCTGCAGGCTGCACCCACTCCATATCTGGGAAAGTAATCATCACACCAACACCTAAAACTCTGTTCTGATTTCTCCTCTGGTAGTCTATCCGTGAGAGAGAAAGAGATGACTGAGCAGCTGATTTCCATAGTAGCATTTAGGTAAAGCATAGGACAGACAGGAGAAGAAAAAAAGGGGGGGGAGAAAGAAGAGAGGTTTCGGCCCAAGAAGATAAAAAGAGGCGGCAGGAAGCCGCAGTGACTACTGAGTGTAGTGCTCAAGCCCACCAAGAGGGCTGGATGCAGCTCTATCCGGGTCTGAACTGGGCTAGCTTAACTTTGGCTGCTATGTTAATTTATCGCCATGCACATGTGGACAATCAATCTCACCTGCCTCCCTAAAGACACTAAGTTCTGGCGCTGTCTGAGAGATGCATGCCTGTCTCAGTTTAAACTGAGCGACGATCCAAGCGTGCAAACTGACACCAGAGTAGGACTAATACTTTACGGCGTTGCAGGCCCGCGGCCGCCTAAGAGCGTGTTTGCACAGAAACAGCAGCTGCTGCAGCCTGTGACCCCGCCACCTCGGCTAAATGACCTAATGTTATTACAAAGAATGGATTAAAGGCTTCACCTCGGTGAAAATTCAAGTGTGCAGAGACAGAGGAGGAGAGGATAGAAAAAGAAGGGAGGATTAGTAGAGTGTCATGCCTAATAGAAGAGTAATAATCGAATGTAACATTGTAGGTGACGTCACCTTAAATTAAAAAAGCCTTACCAGTAGACTCAAGTTAGTTATTTGTCAAATGCAGTGCCCCAAGAAAGCATTCATACACTCTGTGCTTCTTCACACGGTCACACATCAAATATTGGTTTATTTTAATGTGCCAGAGAGAATCTGCCGTGCTCCTTTGTCTTCATGGTAATGTTTTTTGTTCTGTAGATTTTGCCAACACATGTCAGCTGGGTTTATACTGAGAATAAATCAAATGATTACATAGAGGTGACTTCTAAAGTCAACTGCTTGAACTTAATATGACTTTTGGGGTATTGGAGTGAAGCTTACAGTGATACACTACTTAATGTTTTTTATTTTAAAATGAAATGATGTGCAAAATAATAGGGTGCTTTCACACCATAGTCTAATAGACCTGGTTCAATTGGGGACCAAAATTGGAACAATTGTTACATTTTCACATGGAGCTGTTTCGCTTTCACACTGCAATGTGTCAAACCGACCAAACCGTTTGAACAAACTGTTTACCTCCGTCCCCGTGGGGGGCGCCACACCGAGATCGGAACAACATGAAAACCGCTGAAGAAGAAACTGAAAGCAACTTCCTTCTTCAACAAATGTAAACAAAAATTCAGTGGGGATAGATTGTAGTGACTGCACAACTTATCTTTGGAAAGCCTTGCACTTTAGTCCACTTCCTGGTTTTGTAGCTTTGTTTTGTCCGCTTGTGTTCAATATGCATTTGAACTGAGCCAGAGTTCACTTCAACCGAACAAAAACTAAACAGACTAAACAGGTATGGTGTAAATGCACCGTGAAATAACTATTAATAATCTCAGAAGGCTTTGTACACCTTAAATCTGTTTTTTAAGCTGTAAATAGATTTGCATCCATTTGGCAGCTAGGAGACAAAAACATGGCATCAGTTTTCTGTCCTGAACTCAATTTGAATATAGGTGACAGTGAAAGGATGTTCAGGTTTTAGCAGCTGCTGTGCTTTGGTTCCTGTTGCTTTAAGGCTGCTACTCAGAGGTAAACATGACAGGAAGAATGCTTCAATCAAGCAGTTTGCAGCCAGCTTGCCTGGCCGGCCCCCGTCTACAGACAGCTAGATGCCCTTGTCAAAGCCGCTTCCTCACACAGAGCACAAAGACAAGCAGACACTTAAGACAGCAACACACACACACACACACACTGTAAATGCCCACATGTTAATGCTTGTGAAATGTACTAGCTCGCTCACAGCAGCTGAATGGACTATGGAATGGAGCGAACACAAATACACACAAACACACAGAGAGAGGGAGAGAAAATAGCCTCTAATGACTGTAGCGCCCCTCTCTCAGGAGATGGCAGCGGCTGCTGCTCTACTTGATAAATATTAACAAGAAGTGCGACTGATGGTGGTGCTCACTGATCCATAATTGCATTTCAAATGTTCAGCGGGGGCTTGGGTGGAGGGTGGTCACGAGGGGGAGAAATGGGAAGATAAAGAGGGGGAAACTCCAGCTCCTAGGCAATGACAAGAGAGAAGCCAACAACTGTCTAGTCATCCAGCGCCCATCATTGCAGCGCCTCGGCACCAACCAGAGACTTTTTCTAGTCTGTACAGAAGCTGAGCGTTACAGACCAGGATTGTCACATTCACTGACTTCCCACAGCATGCATCATCACAGACCACTGACACCGCTACTGTGAATAATGGGAGAAATCAGAGCACAGAAAGATGGAAGGAAAGTAGTTTTTTTTCCTTCTTCTTTTTTTGACAGCAAATGTACATCAAGTGGAATGTTTTCATTGATCTGAATGTGTGATGGACAGAAGTTAATTAGCCTGTGGATTTCATTGTTAAGCTAATTCAGAGCACTTTGGATTCCATTAGGCCTGGAAGTCAAGGTCTGCAGAAAAACTAATAGCTGCTCATGTTAAAAAATGCATATTTATGCACATATATTTGCATCTCGATCAAACATTTTTAATTATGGGGTGTGAATAGGTGGCTTTTTTCCAAGGCGGTATGATGAGCTTTCGGCTCATAACAATCAGTGGTGAAAAGTGGGATAAACATCCAGTTGTTGCACAAAACAAAACAACACAAGTTGTCCCATGTCAACATACATGAACATTTACAATCACTGCAGAAAGTCAATATATGTCCTGATGAGGCATTGGCTAGTATGACATTCTCACCGACTGGTAAATGTGAGTAAAAATATATGTGTTTATAGAGTTGTATGACAAGCAGGAATTAACTGGTAAACTACAGGGGATATCTGGCCTGGAAGTCAATGTGCATTCAGTTGCTAACACACACACACTGCTTTTGCACCTTATCAAGCATGGACGTACAAAGCAACCTTAGCTTAATGAGTGAACTGATCCCATGTCTGTTGGTCCTTTTTGCAAAGGGAAATATCTACAAAAGGCAAAATGTGTCTTTCTTCTAAGCAAGTCAAAACTGCAAAAAGCCTTCTTTCAGCCCACTGACAGGAAGTGTGCAGCAACAGATGAAAAATGTTTAAAAGCACTGCTCTCTCAACTGTCTCAATGGAAGCATTACTCGAAGTCTTCATAAGTTTATTTGCAAAACAGACAGCGAGCAGGTCAGGTCAAGGAAAAAAAAATTGAAATACATTAGAGTAAATCTACAGGGGAAAAAAGCTTCCCACAAATTACAAAAAGTTCTGAGTTTTAAATTTAAGGAAACCCTCAGATTAGCAGATTTATTGGAATGTTTTAGAACGAGTAAATATTATCATAGAAAGGACAACTTCCCCCCCCAAGTGACTACAGTTAATAGCAACTAACTTTTTGAAGGTTGGTTTTATAAAAATAGGCCATAAAAAATTGGGCTTGGGCTAACACAAGTGGTCAGAAAGCAACAAAGTGACACACAACCTGGGTTAATTCAAAACTACTGTTTATACATTTAGCATGTTAAGCGCTTTACTCCTTAGACAAAAAAGTAAAAAGGAAAAAAAAAGAAAATCATAAAAATAGCTAGTGGCCAGAAAAAGCATGCTTGTTGGATTGCAAGTAACTAAAGTAGCAAATCAAAACATCAGAAACAAAAGCTGGCGCACGTTAACATCAATTAAAAACACAGATTAGACATGTAGAGGACAGCCAAATCCAACTCCACAAAATCTTGTCTGCAAGATAAACGGCCAAACTATCAGCGTGAATAGTGATTTATAAGCACCATTTTTGTTTTGACACATCTGATAAATTAGAGTGACAGCAATAAATTAGCTAAAACCATAGACGGGTTAGTTTCCAGCTAGCGCAGAGTGCTAAAAAAAAGAAGAAGAAAAAAGCGGTGCATTTCACACATTCGCTTAAACATATTTGATGGAGGAGAGAAAGCCCAAGCATATTTCTGATAATCATAGACATACCGCCTGATTAAACGGGAAAAGAATGTGTAAATACAATGTGCACAAATGTTCCTCATTGGTAACATGACTGGGAAAGTCCTCCGTCTCCTTAAGCTGCTCAGACCTACAACATGCGAGATGGACTTGTGGCAAGATAATTGCATTGTGCGTGGCTCTAATTAAATGTCCAGAAGCAGGAAGATCCTTGGGTGGAGATTTGTCTGTGCGAGACTAACAGTGGGAGAGCGAACGTGTGTGTGCGTGTGTGTGTCTGAGATGGTGTACTAGTCTCCTCAATCCCCTCGTTCCCAGAGGGAGAAATGCTGCAATCACTCCATTAGTGAAAGAGGAAGGGGGAACAGAGAAGCTGGGAGGAAACAGAGAGAGAAGGATGTGGAGAAGAAAAGAGGGGAGGGAGGACAGGACACAGCTGACTTGGCCAATAACAGCAAATGAGGTTAGAAACAAGCAGAGAGAGAGGTAGGAGGGTCAATGAGCGTCGAGGACATGGACACAATGACTCCAATGTGGGATGAGAGGAGGAGGAGAAGGTGGTGGGGGTGAGTGACAACAGATGAGGAGGAGGGGAGAGGGGATGAGTTGTAGAGACAGATGGATGAAAGAGAGAGAGATGGAGACAGAGGAGATGGTTAAGGTAAGAGAAGGAAGATTGATCTGTGACGTCAGGGTTAGAGGAAAGATGTGCTGATGGTGTCGCTGCCTCATTGTCTAAAGACTCGGCGCTCACGACAAGCGGTTCGCACGTTGCTGTGTGTGTGTGTGAGACCGTGTCGCACTGAACCAGATAGTCAAGCAACAATGTGAAGAATCACAACTGGTATGGAGATCTATCAGACAGTCGTGACACAAACGTTCACCTCAATAATGTTCCTCCATTAAGCAGAGAAGGTAAACTAATTACAAAATCACAACAGTAATCAAAACCAGGCATCGAGGACTGAAGGGCCCCAATTAACCTCAAGCACAACGAGAAAGAGAGAGAATGAAATCATCACAATGAGTCTGTGTGTGTCTAAGGAAGAAAAAAACGTTACAAATCAAGTGGGTATTATAAAAATGTCCTACTTCAGTTTCCATATACAAGTCATTCGTCTATTAAGTAAGAAAGTCCTGATTCAGACCTTGCTGTTGTTGTACCGTCTGTGATTTAGTCAGCCAATCCCCTCAGCGACTTGTTTGGCCACATTAGTCTGGCAAATTTAAAAGCAACAGCTTGTTTTTACATCCACAGTTAACAAAATCACATTTTAAACCATGTACCCAATTTTGTGGATCTTGTATAGGGTTTTCCTTTCAAACACTGTTTTTCAGTCTTTACAATGTTTCAAAGATAAAGGGAGATTGTGTTGGCTGCTGCATCTATCCACACATGCATCTGTGTGATTCCCAGCCAAATTTCAGAACAGAGAGCTGCTGAAACACCAGTCATCAAATGTTATGATGTTCAAAGCAAAACACTGCATTTATAAATCAGGAGTTGCTTTTTAGTAAGTTTAGTTAGCTCATGAATAGTTAACACTGTATGTTATGACCGGAATTATCAATGAGCCATATGAAAGCAAAGAGCAAACATGCTAACATTAGCATCAAATGTCTACAGGAATCGGATACTAAAACAATACTAAATATTCTCTAAAAATGCTTTTAACTGCCTATTTTAATAGTTCTAACACCAAATACGCCTTAATACATACTGATACTCATAGCAGAAAGTAACATCCAGTCTTTTTTTTTATTTCTGTTCTCAGGGAGCAGCCAAACAGCACCAAGTACAATAAATGCATTTTAAAAAAATATTTTTAATGTGCTCTACAAAATGATTGATGCATGGTTTTTCCAAAAATAATTAGGAGTTATGTTTCACACAAAAAAAATGCACAACTAGGAAGTGTATACACACACACACGACACTTATTTGTTCATGTTAATGAAATTTAGTCTATTTGACAAATGCCCGGTAACTTGGATCAGTATCGCAGACAAAAACAAAACAAAAAGGAAACAATCCAAACAACTGATACTTGGTATGTTTATAATAATAAATATTTGGCTCCTGTCATTAAAACTTAAATATAGGCCGAGATATAGTAGAAGGTTAAACATTTTGTTGAAATGACTATAATGGCTTCCCAGTGGTCATCTTTGTAGCCGGCCAGACATGTTAGGAGGAAAGCAGGAGGCTAAAATCTATACAACTGGATCAATAAGTCACAGAGGTTGCAGTGGTCACCGCAGCTGCCACTGTTGAGTAAACAAGCGGAGGAAAATGATTGTCCTCCAAGTCAAGAATGACCCCAATCATGATCTAAGAATTGATTCTGTCCCTCCCCTCTTATTTCTTCCTTTATTTTTTATATTTGCATGCTTTATTGCCGACAGTCCAAGTTTCTGTACAGAAGATCAAATCTCTGTATGAAGACAAGTCTGTGTATTTTTCACCCAACATGTGAAGAGGAAAAGAGTCAGCCCATCCCCACACAACACAGTGATGGTTTATACAGGGCACTAATTGGATTCACAGGTCATTAGATGGAGAACACAAGTGACACTCTCTCAGCTTAAAGACTGGATCAGATAGGCGAGAAAATGGAGACGGCTGCGAGAGGGGCAATATCGATGGGGTTGTTTGGTACAGGACCAATAAAATGTTCTTTCCCTGTGCTGTGCCTCTGAAGCCCAGTTACACCATGAATGGCAGGGGGGTTAATCAATAATTTGTGAGGCAAGAAATAAACGGTGGGGGGGAAGGACAAAGACAAAGAAAAAGAAAAAGAAGAAGAAGGGGGAGACGACAGAAAAGAAGGATGATTTCTGCTGTTGCTCCTTTTTTAATGTGTCATTACAAGGACGAGTGAGATGACACTGCTCATCTAAACAGTACAGTGGTCAAACATTTCCTTTATTCCAACAAGGCTCATATAAAAGAAGCTGGGAGTTTTCCGCTGCACTAGCACAGCAGCAGCAGCAGGCCCTTTTTTGTGATTTGTCGCCGTGTGACAAAGTGAACTCACTTAAAAACACTGTAGTTGTTTAAAAAGCCAGCAGGGCTTGTTGTTTTAACATAGGAGGACAAGAGTGTAGTCTGCTCATACACATTCAAGCATGCAGATGGCTGGTCATTAATTACAGATGGACTGGGGGAGGGAGTCACAGAGAGACGGATACAGAGAGTTGAAGGGAGAGGTCAGCTAAAGCAGCCAGTTTTCTGTCTCTCTCTCTCTCTCTCTCTCTCTCTCTCTCCCTGGACAATTACCTCTAACTGCCCCCGTACCTCCCCGGACCCTGTTAATCAAGGGGCAGGTTTGTAGCTTTTTCATGCTAAATTCTGCGTGCAAGAGAAAGGGGAACTTGCTGTACTCAGCACTTTCCAGGTACAATCCGATTAAAGTCACACTGCTGTGGGGAGCTGGCTGCAAGTCCTATAGGACGGCTCACCTTAAAACCTCCTGTCCACACAACAACTGACCTTCATTCATTTTAAACGCGTTCTATCCAGAAAGATCCTCTGCACTTTTTAACATTTTGGTCAAGATTCAAACAAAGATATTTCTGTATTTTATTGGTACTTCATGAGTTGGGCATGCTTAGGCTGCTACGTTTTTAGCTCAATTTATTCTCCCTATCGCACCGTTACTACAGAACTAATGCTATTCCCACAGCATGGTGCTGCTAACACTACCACGCTTTATATTAAGGATGCTTCCTGTGGCGCTCAGACATGACACCACATTTTGGTGGGATGAAAATGCAAACAGCACTGATATTTCTGGCCTTAAAAATTCAGTTTCAGAGCCACAAAACGTGACCACAGCAAAACCACAAAAGACAGAGAAAAAATTTAAAAACTAACAAAACTCCATGTGTGGTTTCAGATTCAGTCAAACATACATTTTGTGCAATTTTCATCTGTCAAGAAGAAACAAGCAGTTGACATCAAGAAATCCTTTATTACAGATGGCGATAAAACACAGAGGGACAGGAAAGCTAACCGAGATCATGCTGTGCGGTACTTGAAAGAGTTTCTGCATGATCGGCATGTGGCCCTGAAATATTCATGATTCATGTGTGTCAGTGAAGCAAAGTATGTGAATCTCTCCAAAAATAATGCACCGTCTTTCATCTGCAACAACAAAGACCAATCTGTTGTGGTGAACTAACATGCAGCGCTCCTTTCATAAGACGGAGAATGCAGTACGAGACAACAAACTACAAGTGTGTGTGTGTGTGTGTGTGTGTGTGTGTGTGTGTGTGTGTGTGTGTGTGTGTGTGTGTGTGTGTGTGTGTACACTAGTGTCCTATTGCTTAGAAAACAAGCCCCTCTTTGCTAAACTGACTGAGCTTGATGAATCAGCCATTCTTGCAGCAAATTAAAAACTAATTTCTGTCTTTATGCAGGGAAAGAGGTAATTTGGTCACATTAGGTTGTAGAAAAATCAATTTAAAACCTGTGAGGGTTTCCTCTATTAAATCAATTAAGTACATCTACAAACATCTATATTTTCATTACGAGCATTATTACACACTGCATGCAGTGGACTGCAAATGTGCTAAATATTCAAAGCAGACTCCCAGAGGGCCTTCCTGCTTGTCCGGGCAACAAAACCCAACACGAAAAGTCATCTTTTTGAAATCAGCGCGGATGTAAGCCATGTGCACAAGCAACGCAAAGCAATTTTCCAGCATTAAACACCAAGCTTGATCGGTTTGTGCGGCATCTCAGGTTAGCAGGAGAAGAAGAAGAACAAAAAAAGAATAGACATAAAAATCTACTCACCAGCTTGAAATCCTGAATGCTACAAATAAAGTATGGAGTATTGGGTCGCCGACTCTCGATGTACACACAATCTGCAAGTGAGAAATGGGAAGAAAAAGGGGGTTTAGAGATGATTTTCATACTTATCAGAGCTTTCATGATGTTAAGCAGTCAGACTTGGCAATACATTATCTCTTGTGCCGTTACCTCTGCTGAAAAGACATTTTTCTCCTCGAGTCAAATTCAATTGGAATGCGAGTAATAGGATTAAAGACTTTTGGAGCGCTACAAGGTTGCCTTTCCAAAGCAAACATTACGCTCAAGGGGAATTATGTTATTGTTCCACTCCGTTTATACACCAGTGAGCAACACTGACTTTAACCTCATCCCACCCAACCCTCACCACCCCCACCGAGTCATCGCCACATGGCCGTAACCATGGAGGCGACCTTGGAGGGGACCAAACCTGCAGCTTGTTTTTCTGACATTTGACGATTTTCCTCGCACTTTAAATCAACTTTTGACTACATTTTCGGGGATCATTTTCAAAGTGCCATCCACATTTACTGGCAATCCTAGCAAAGATGTGCCATAGGTCTTAAAATCATCTTTTCCTTCATGATGTAGTTATGTTAATAGTTACAAAAATGCAGCTTTTTTAGTTCAACTCAATGTATTCATCCCATTATAAAGTAAATGCTTAACAAAATCACCAGTGACAATTATTGGAGATCCTGTGATCAATATTTGCAGCAGCCGTGACAGGACAGCATCTAGTTTTCTTCTGCACCATTTGACAATGTTGAAGCAGACAAACACAAGGATCTTGGACTGTTTCTCAGAGCCCAAACTTTCTGTTTTGCACCATTGTCTTGGTAAAAGGCCCACTGATGACATCTGAGGTTTTCTAGCAGAGGCCACTCGACTTGTATTTGATGTCTCCTGCTATTTTAAAAAGTTTATAACACCAACAAATTATCCACGCCTTCAAAGATCCTAGCTCACATTACCAAAGACTATGATGTACTTTTCCTTATGTGCAACCTTTGTTTCACCCCAGATCCACATGGAGTGTTTCTGCCTCCAGATTTTAGTTTAATCCCATCATATTTAAAAAGTCCATCTTGCTACAGATTCCAACAAAAAAATATTGTTAAAGGAATTTTAATTGCATCAGTTTTGTTAAAAAACTAATTTGACGCCTTGTGATTTGTTTTTTCTCCGCTCAAAAGATTTGAGTTCAATGCAGTTTTCAATGTCGGATCATGTTCCTGCAATAAAATAAGAATTTCTTTTTGTCAATTTTCACAACACTGTTTTGTCTTTCAGATTCTCTTGCTCTCTTGATTCTCTCCCATGATCACACAAAATGTGACGCATAGTAACCACCAGAAACGTCCCACTCAAACGATCCTGTAGCATAGCACGTTTAAATTAAGAGGATATGTCAGGGGTGCCCAAAGTGGGTCCTAGAGCACCGGCATCCTGCACATTTTACTTCTCTCTTTGGTGGTAGTAACAACCTTTTCAGCATGTCAATGTTCTTAGGGCTTCTAATGAGCCATCATTTGATCCAGGTGCATTAAACCAGGGAGAAAACTAAAACATGCAGGATGCCGGCCCTCCAGGAGCGACTTTGGGCACCACTGGGATATGTAATCCCCAAACACACTACATGTCTAACTAGATTCGGATTAGATTGCGAGAAAAAAAAAAAAGAAGAAGCAATCCGCCCTCTCTCTCTTATCCATTTTTAAAACGGTGGTTAGTGATGTCAGTCCTGTAGCACCGAGTGAGAGGAGCCGGCTGTGTTGTTGAATGAAATGTGACTGGTGCTATGGCCAGGTCGTGAACCCTCATCTCCTTAACAATCACGCTGCAGAGGACGGAAACACACGGCCACTTCCGCTCAGAAGAAAACAAAAGGAAGAGGAAACAACTAATGGCCCTCTCTAGACACAACCGCATGTTATTAAACTGCAAAAAGAAGATTTCCAAGCGCTAATGTCACACGTATTATAGCGTGTGAAACCGAAGACAAATCTCCCTGCTCCGTCTGATACAAAACCATAAAACACGGCTCTATATTGCTTTCTATTGATTTAAAAACAACCAAACAAGCTCCCAGTTTTTGCTGCGACGGCTCATGTCTTTTTGAGCTCTCTGCCTCAAAGAAAGCCAACGGAGGCAAGATTTACACTGACAAACACAAACTGCTGGCGCTCATCTCACCAAAAAACACACGCTGAGCGGGTCTGATGCTGAAGAATTAACAAAAGATCTGCAGCTACCTTTTTCTTCCCCCCTCCACTTCTCTCGGTGACTGACGCTGCCGTCATCTGTTATTTATTTGTTTGTGTCAACACAGCTATCGATCCGGCTGTGGTTTATCTTACCGCTGGCAAAGGAGGAGGCAGGGGGAGATATTAAATGGCCCTGACACCCAAGATACCGTTTTGTAGAGGTGCTGGTGTGTACAAGAGCATCCCTGACATCATTTGCTTTGTTTTTTTTTTCCCTAAGTGTGTCTGCATGTGTGTGAGACCCCAGGGTGGGCTTGTTATCTGCTGTGAGCTGAATGAGCTGTTCTAACGGATGGGAGGGATGAGAAGGAGAAGGGGGGGAGCGGTTATCGCCCACGCTCGGTCTGAGTAATGCATTATATCTCTTTCTTACTACTAGCCTCTTCCTGTCCCCCTTTTACAGCATCCCTGGAAGTCATTTACAAGATAACATGAATGAAAACGTCCATCAGTCCTATTGTGTGATCTGTGAGCAACACAGGCAGCGTGAGAGACGGAGAGAAGTTGGCGAGGGAGCGGAGGGGGCTCGGAGGGGGTCGGAGAACAAAAGAGACTAATCTGAAGGAGATGACATGTTTCGGAGGAGTCAAATCAGGGGAATTAGGGTTTAGTGTCCCCTCACCTTGGCGGCAAATTCATTTAGAGGAGCCAAATCTCCGTGTCTGCGCCCATGAGCACATCAACAGGCACAAAGGAGAGAGAGAGAGCGTGAATGAAAAAGATAGTGGGGGTGGCGGCGGGGGGGTGGGGGGGGGAGGAGGGCGGGGGACAGGGATCTGCTTTAATCACTTACAGACAGCGTGGCAGTCCATTCTTCCAACGTCAAAAGCACATTTTGAATTAATTTCGGACAGTGAAAAGTACTCTCCCCTTCGGGGTATTTCTCTGAAAGCGACTACAAGGCAAAATTCTACGAATTTCAAAAGTTAAAGCAAAGTTAGCACCTTAAAATTTGCCTTCAGAATGAAAAAAGGGGGAAGGAATTGGCGCCAGGGGAGACACTGTGTGGAGGAAACATGGTGGAAACGGGCCTCCTGGTTCCTCAGCAGTCGTCAGAGATTGTTAAACATTCCTGCCATTTTGTGCTTTTGGAAGTGGGTCTCCTCGCTAAAGTGGAGAGGTGAAGAGGGGAGGGAGGAGAGGGGTTTAGCTGTGTAGTGGGTGTACGTGTGGGGGATGTTTTATTTTTTTTAAAGACTGAAGTGCATGCTGGGTGCGTAGATGTAGCCTTCACCATAGGAGTAGGGAGACCACAGCAGGACCTTAGCAAGATTAGTGCTCCCATTCCTTCAGCAGCAATAAGTTCAGCTTCCACCGCAGCAAACCAGACATGGAGCAAAGGCTCCACATTCACACTGACAAGGCGCCGGAGCGTTTTAATGCTCAATTTACAGACTTTTACAGAACCAAATCTTTTCATCCTTATCATGGAGTCCTACAACAGGGTACATAGTAAAAACAAAGGAATAAAAGGTAAAACGAAGAAAAAAAGTTAAAGGGGAGAAGGAAGGAAAGTAGGAAAAGAAAGAAAGGAACAAATTAATGAATGAAGGAAGGGAAGAAAAAATAAAAAGAAGGGAGGGAAGAGGGAGGCAAAGAAGGAAAAAGGTAAGAGGAAAAAAATAAAGAAAAATGGACTTAAATTAGCAAAATGAGGAAATGGGAAAGGAAAAGGAAAAAGATGGAAGATATCACACAAGGAAGGAAGAGAGCAGGAGTCAAGTAACAAAGAAATAGGAGTAGGGCACAAGGAAGAAAGAGAAGGTGACAATATTGGAGACGAGGAATAAAGGATGCATGCATAAAAAACACAAGAAAGTAAAATGAAGGAAGGGAAAAGAATAGGAATCACTGAAGAGGGAGAGAACTGAGGCACAAAAAGTGAGGAAGAACAAGGAAGGAACACGATGGAATAAAGAAGGAAGGACAGGAGGAATGGAGGCAGGAGAAAAGGTGGAAAGCAAAGAACAAAGGAACAGAGGTCACACCGTCACCGCTGACTCCAAAGAGCAACGCCATATTGAATATTATGACCTACACACACACTCACACACACTCCGACTCTTTGTTCGGGCTGCTGTTCTCTTATGGCTGCCAAGCATGTCTAATCTAAAACACACCTCAGCGAAAAGAGTCGTGCATTACTTGGAAACAAATACAATGCCGTTTAATTTGCTGCTGCATTCCAGCAGCGGGGAGGGGAGGGGCGACTTACTGATAACATCAGCCAGGCTTTTACTTCGCTGAGCCAAAAACAATGAGCGAGTCGCACCGTGAACACAGACATATACAGACAGTGTTTTGTAAACACGGCAGCGGAGGGCGGCGAGGGGGGAGACGAATATTTTAGGATGAGAGACAGGCTTATTAAAATCAAAGGGAGTGTTTGTTTAAGTCATACTAGCAGGTGGTGAGAGTTGGGCATGAGGCAGGATGCACCTGCATTGTTAAAAATGGAGCTGGGCTCACATGCATCAACATGCAGGCATGCAACAAAACTCCTCCAGTGTAATGGTCCAATTGATCTGCACATTTACAATAATGTAAAAGCAGACGGTGTAAAGGTTCGGAGGTAAAACGAGTAACTGTCTTGTCAACAGGGTCAGATTGTAATTTGTAGTTTTATTTTGAAAAGTATGTCCTCATTTGGTTGTATTTTCTGATGGTTTTCTCAGTGATTTTTACGATCTTCAGTCATTTTTACCCTGACATGTTCTATTAAATGTGTCTACACTAGCAAAACCTACAGCAACATTTCTAAATCTTTATATAAAAATAGGATAGAAGGTTACAAAAGATAAGAAAATGTCTCTCTTGCAATATAAAAAAATAACCTGCCATTCTGTAGTGGAAATTATTTGCAGAACCCCCCCCTCCCCCCACACACACACACACACAGAGGAAAAAGTAAAACTATGTTTAGTTTTATAATATATACCTTCAAAAACAACATTCAGTACTTCAAGATTTTTGAGCGATTTAAGCCCTGCCCACTTTTTCACAGTCTACACTCTCACAACAAACCAACCGTTGAAAAAAGGATTGTAAGTTTCAAACACAGGACCGTTTTCATTCAAACAGAAACATGAAAAGGCCCAAAATAATGTTTTACTGCCACAAACCTGAAAGTGCCACTAAATATGGAATATTGGACGATAAAAGTCGACCTTCTTGTCCGTATCGAGTTGGATTGTAAAACTAAAAATACAAGGCGAACAATTAATCCACTGCTGTTATTATTACATATGATACGTTTGGGGTCATAGGTCAGGCTAGACTTTTGTGCTAAAACATCAAAACTTTAAGAAGAGAGTTGTTGCTATCCACAAGTATAAATAGGAGGGCAAACATTTTCAAAACACAAAACAGTTTCGGGTCCAAAAAGTTGCCACTGTAGCTGTAACTAAAAATCTCACTGAAATACATTTTCTCTGTGTTGAAACAATACAAAATGTTGAAATGTTTAAGAGGTAGTTTGTGCACTTTGCTTAACCAAACACTGCAGATCAAAGTTTACACATAGTGTCAAACTCCCTTCGTTTCTACAGCTTGCGGTTTATCAGCAGCACAATGGATGTAATAATGAAAGCACAGAGGGTGTGACGACACGGAAGAGCTAACACAGACAAGGGAAGAATAATAAAGGTGTTTGAACTGATCCAACACAGACTCCAGCAGCTTCCAAAGACACACCAGCTGATGTCCCAGCCTGTCTGTTTGCTGCTTCCTGCTGGCTCGCTCCCACTAGGGTGGTGTCACATGCAGACAAGGCCTGGAGGTGCAAGGACACGCGATTCCTCCACAGCTTTCCTTCCTGTTTTCCCCTCCGCCGACCCAACAAGTCCTACTTCTCGCTAGAAAAGCAAAGGGAAATACCTGGCAAGCGATACCATCAGCTCTCTACAATAGGGGCAGGTCTACAGCTGACTTAGCTCCTCGGGGGAAAACAGAGGCTCTTTGACAGTAACCCCCCACCCCCTCCGTCGACCCCGCTCCTCTCCTTCTCGCCTAGCCCACGCTTTCTCATTTAGCAGTCGGCAGGTGGTTGGATTTCACTAAAAAGCTCTTTTCCCAGAGTCTCTAGCGTAAAGGAAGAGAGAGCAGAGCAGAGAGAGGCTCTTTTAAAAATAGATCCGCTCCGTTAACGGCGGGCTACGGATTCACACTGCCGTGTTTCAACAGGAAATGATTCCCAGGGCTTGTCCCTTATGTTTGCCTGACTAGAAGCAGCTAAGTGATTGACGGCTAGCCTTTGCAGCTCAGAGGATATGTTTTGCTAATGTGCAGTGGCAGTTGTCCAACGCTGAATGAGTAACATTTTACTGGCTTTTTCACAGTCAACACTCACAACAAACCAACCTCTTCAAAGCATCGTGAGAAAGAAATGATCTTGGCATGTGAAATTGCAGAAGCTCGTATTTTTGTTAAATAAAAAAAATAAAACAGCTCAATTGTAGCAATCAGAACGTCTGAAAAGTTTCTACACTTTTTCTACACTATGTTTTTTTATAAAATAGTCAATTCTACTCTTGAAAATTATGTTAAAATGTGGATATGGTTTAGTTGAATAAAATGCACAAATTGTCTAATAAAAATATTCATCATCTCTAAATCATTTTTGTAATAATAATTTTTTTAAAATTCTGAAAAAAAAAACAAAAAACATACAAGCTTCTTATTAAGCTCAATTTTTGTTGCAACTACTCTGGAGCTTTCTGAGGAACATTATATTTAATGAGACTTTACACAAAGGTCACATTGTTCAAAATATATATAAAAAATTCCCTTTGAAAAGATGCACTGCTGCTATCAAGTGCCATCCCAAAAGGTTCACACATCTAAATTTAATTTAACCATAAGTGGTCATGTTTTCAGTTAACACAGCATGTGAGAATAAAAACAAATATCTGGAAAAAAAAACTATATATAACTCCTAACAGACCTTCCATACTATAAAATACAGCAGAGGAAGCATCATGCTTTGTTATGCTCTTCTTCAGCAGGAAAGAAGATGAGGAGAAGGGTGGAGCTAATCACAGGTAGTCCTGAAATAAACCCAAAGGCCCTTATCTTAATCTTACAATTATGCAAATTTGTAAGAAAAAAAAATAGATTTTGTGTGTGAATTTTCACAATTGCGAAAATAAGGAGGGACTGCCAAATAAAATATATCGATGTACGTCAACGTAATGTGGAAAAAGTCTTAAAAGACGACGTTTAATACAACACAATGTGGAAACTTAAAGTTCTGGTAATCTCCGAGAAAATGAAATGTTTATACGACTACAATCAGTGAGGCTGAAAGTTAAGGGAAACTGGGAAGCCTCATTATTGAGCTCTGTGTGTGTTTGTGTGTTATATATCTTACTGCTCTGCAGCTTACTTTAAATGCACAACATCTGATCCTGCGAGAGCAGAGAAGAAGACTGGAGCAAGAATCACTGGCTGTCCCCATCAACGATGAAACACAGAAGGACTGTAAGTCTGTAATTTGTTTCTGTATGCTGCAACAAACAAACCATTACCGTCTCGCATCTAAAATTACCTAAATCGCGTCTCTCAGCAGCTGATTAGGCAACCGGGCTGTAAGACACGTGCTGAGGTTCCATTTTGATGGATAGAAGGGGAATAAGGAAACATGCAGCGGCTGGAGCCAATAGGTATTTAGGACACTGGTGTGTGGATGAGAAAGATCACATTTTAAACCTGTGTTTTTAACCTGCCTGCACTAGTATATCAGTTGCAGAAGTCGTTTTGCATAAGTAGTAGCTATCAGAGTACTTTGCATACATGTGTACAAGCAACTTTTGTGTCCGTCTCCTATTGATCCCCTCCTGGCGATGTGCATACTCTCCAAGGAGAGGATTTTCAATATGGAGTAGGGGTGGATGAGAAGAGAGAACGGGCTTGGAGGAGTCTATCCGGGCCTGGAGAAGTAGTGCGAGCTCAGCCACAGGGCTCACATCGATCTGGCATGTCTGCTCGCCCTGTGCAGGGCTGCTTGCCCCGCACAAATGGCCTGGGACACAGTCCCCAGGCCGCCATCGCAGACACTCTCTCTGCGTTTTAAGCAGCAGCAGCAGCAGCAGCAGCAGCAGCAGCAGCAGCAGCAGCAGCAGCAGGGCTTTAGTTAACTGCAGGCCCACCTACTGGCTGCTCACACTTCCCTTTGCACCAAGTCCCCGTCCAATCGATGTGCACTAAGCTGCCTGAAACCATCTTCAAGGGATAGAAAGGCTAAGCAGAGAGATTGGAGAGTGGTTGGAGACCGGGAGGGTTCAATACTAGATTACCTGTTATTTTGTATGTGATGACACAGGGAGCTTCATTGCTTCTGAAGCTCCATGTGACAAAAAGCAATCAAAACCCACAACCGGAGCAGATTCTGTCCTGCTTTGGCGACCGCTGTCCATTATGGTCCCGTCGCTCTCCATACAATCTGGGGGTGGTGCAAATCCCCCTCTGAGGGTGGTCAGTTTTACATATTGTATGTCACTAGACGGGTATAAAGGGATTTAACATTTAGTAAAGCATAATCCATCGCAGGCTTTGTGCCTGCCTGCCTAAGCTGCACGCATCAAATCTGATTGCAAGAAGGCTGCTACCAACGGCTAGCTGGGAGGGGGGAAGAGAACACCCACACACACACACACACACACAGATAGACACACGCACGCATGGTTTGTCACTCGAACAATGAGGATAGGAGACAGCAGGAAGTCTGCCGGGGAGGTGGAGGATCTTCCATGATGACACCGGGAGGTAAATTACAAACGAGCACGTAGGTGCTGAGGCTGTAGTACCGAGTCGAGAGCCGTTCTTAATATAAACCAATCTAACAACCCTCATCGTCATGGTGGGGGTGGGCTGTGACATTTCAGCCCCTCGAAACCTGTCAATCTAACTGGAGGAGAAGACAGGAAACATAAATAGTCCCCCCCACACTGGCTACGCTGCGCACTCGGATGTGGAAATATAAATATTGGATAGAGCTAGCCCTCCGAGATGGTTCTTTATGTTTATACGCCTTTTGAATGTTTCATTGATGTGATTGGCTGTTTACATTATTCTTCCTCCCCCTACCTTTCCTTTTTTTTTTTTTTTACTTTGAGCTGCACGGCGAGTCGATGCAGAGCAGACTGACTGCACTTTTATTTGTTAACCCTTGGTGTCATGGTACGAACGGGCGATAAAAGTGACAATTACATTTATAACCTGGCCTTTTAGCTGGAAGTCTACCGCCACACTCAGTAGAGCTGCACAGTATTAATATTGTAAAACCCTGTAAGTGGGACATCGTTTGTTAATATTTCAGCTATGATATCAGTTATAATAAATCTTTTTTTTCCCAAGCTCTTCTCTTTCATTGCCAACAATCTGTGGTCTTAAGCATCCACCCAACAGGATGAACATATTATATTCCCGAAAAGTGACAATTTCTGACATTATCACAAACAATAACATCCAGAAACATTTACTATTAATACATCACACAATGACACTGCATATTTACGATGCATTACTCAGCATGAACTTAGAGATTAAAAATAATGCTACGTTTTTGAAAAAGCAACCCGTTTATTACTGGACAGAATAACCAACACACCTTCACTCCATAACAACAAATACTGCTCTGAAAATGAGACTTCAGTGTTATCACTTAGGGTACTTCAGTTACAGTAAGCAGCCCAGAGATGTTGGAAGATCAGCGCACGATAACTCTGAGAAAAGAATGATTAAAACCAGCGTCAACAGCAAATGTAACAATCTCAAACATAATGTACATTTTTTTGTGATTTCAAACAACAATTTGATCTAACCCATTAAATCCAAATAGTTGTTTAAGTAATTAGCCAAAAAAATGATCAAAACAGCAAACGAATCAATTAATGCAAACCTCTGATATATTAAACAAGGTGGAAACACTTGAGCGTCTCCTCCACTAACTGACCTTTCACCAGCTCCTACATAAAGGAAGAGACGTAACGACAACAATTTAGTTGTAAGTAAGGCGCGCAGCACTGAGCAGCAGGAGAGCAGAGAGCAGCCAGCGTGGCCTCCATCTCAGACTGCTGACATGCTCACCTGCAATACCAGCGATTTATAAGAAGCCACATTTACAGCTCGGGATGAGCTTGGCTCCGTTTCCATCTCCTTTATGTCCGACTCGACGAGCTGCAGCTCAAACATCTCTCCAGGAAGCTGGAGAAACCTCTGGCCCCAGAAATGATGGCAGACTTTCAGAGAGTCCAATGGTGTTGGGAAGAAATCGTTATCGCGGCTGTCGTCACAATCACATCATCTAGTGGAGCACCACTTTGCTTTATTGACTCAGCTCAAGACAAAGCTCAGAGTGGGTCACAGGATTGATTGCATGATGCATCGGCCTTTAGCCTGAGGGAGCGTTTCTGCTGTTGGAGAGTTGATTCTTTGAAGAATCCGCAATCCCTCCGCAGCTCATCGCAACCGAGATGACTGCTTCTTTAAGGGAAATCAATTAGGTTTCGTTTCCGCGCATCTCCTAAAGCTAGTTTCACATCTTGGTACAGGCACAGTTTCACAGGAAATTACTTTTCCAAACTGAACTTTTCAGACTTCTTAGTGTGTTTTTTTCCCCCACCTTCACTTTGAACAGAAATACTAACATTTGTATAGAAGACATGTTCACTTTAGGAAGGAAGGAGTGGAAAGCATGAAATGAGAGAAGAAAAAAAGAAAGACAGAAAGAAAGAATAAAAAAAAGAAAGATACTGAAGAGACCAGGAAGGACCTTAAAGAATGTGAGACAAAAATGAAAGGAAAGACCGACAGGTAGGACACAAGATAGGACACATGTGAATAAGCAAAGAGTAAGAAGCAAGGAGAGAAGAAGAAACTAAGAGGAAATAAGGGAGAAAAAACAAGTAGGATATCAGTTAGAGAAAAAGACAGGTTTCACATGTGGAAAGAACAAAAAATACAATGAACAGAAAGAGTAATATGAGGACAACAAGAAGAACGATAAGAAGAAGGGTAAAAATGAACATTTGTCTTGGAGAAACATAAAACACACCAAAAAAAGTTAGGGAAAAAGACGATAAAAGAAGGAAAAATTAATGACTAAAAGTAGGAGTACACCTTTTAGAAAAGACAGAAGGAACAGATATGTCAGGAAGTAGAGAAAAATGGAAGGACAACATTATAAAATCGTATTCAACGCTTTAAAAGACTTGAAAAACATGGACATGAAATTCCAGACTCTACCTGACAGCGTATCAGTCCTGTTTTATAAACAATAAAGTGGTGACTGTTAGAAAGCCATCTACCAGACGTAGATGGCAGAAGTTCATGAATTGAACCAAGTGACGATGAAACGACACAGATCACAGGTCAACACCGCTGAACGAACTCACCTCCGGGTCTGTAAACAACGTCGTCTTCCGTAATGAAGGACGTAATCTCTCCGTTCTCTGTGCGCTCGTAGCGCGACTTCTTCTTGGGCATCTTCTTCTTGCCCTTCTTGCCGGCCTCCTCGGCCGTGCCGCTGCCTCCGCCGGTGCTGCCGTTGTCGTTGTCCTCGTCTTCGCTGTGCTCGCTTTCTGCATAGTTCTTGGCCCCGCCCTCCAGCGTGCAGCTGCGGCGCGGCCTGGAGCTCTCGCTCTCGCCCCGGTCTCCGTCCTGCCGGCGAGATTTCCCGGCCTCCCTTTTGTCCCGGTCCCTGTCTCTGTCTCTGTCCCGCTCTTTCTCCCGTTCCTTCTCTTTGTCGGCCGTCATGATCCGCCACGTGCCTTCCTCAGTCCTCTCACGGCTGGGCCTCCGTGAAAGGTAGACTGTGAGCCTGGGCTTCAGAATTCTGAATTTACCAGTCAAATCCAGGGAAAATTCGGCCACACCAACAACCCCAGTGTTTCAGGAAACCTGCGGATAAAACAACAACGATTAGCACAGGTTTGCTCCTGTACGACTGTTAGTTGGTACATGCACCATTTGCATCTTTGGTGATAAAATACAACAACCTCCACCAGGAGCAAGGCTGGTTATTCTTAATGGGCGTACATTTTTGGGGAGGAAATTTCTTTAAAAACAATGTATGCGCCAGAGAAAAACAAGCAGTGTTAATAGTTTCAGTTTTAATAATTTCCTCTTGATAAAAGATATAGAAGTAGATTTATTTAAATGTGAAATGAAGAAGGGCAAGAACCTGAAGGAAAATCAAACCTTTTTGTAGCTACAAGGAGCTTAACAGAGTCAAAGAAAGATTTTATGTGTTGAACTTTGTTACATATTACCACCACAAACTTCAATGTATTATGTTGTAATTACCCGTGATAGACCAAAACATTAATGAAGTCTAAAAAAAAACTTTTCACAAATTGGAATCTGAAAAGTGTGTCTTGTTTTTAGCTGCATCCATCTTCTTATCAACAGTAATCAAGTTCCCTGTCCCTCCTGAAGATGGATATCCTCACATCTTATCTAATGTTTGCATGAAAAAGATTTTTTTTTTAATCTTACCACATGATAGTTTGCTAGAGTCTCAAATATTTTATTGAGTCAAATTTCCATTTAATATTTTGATTGGTTCTTGATGCTGATTGTTCACTAAAGTTCTCTAAAAAAAACAAACCTTTGTGTGCTTCCCTGAACAGCTGGATTTATACTGAGTTTAAATTACACACAGGAAGATCTGGTTACCAAGTAACTAACCTCTAAAGAAGTAGAAAAAAAAGCCAAGTTGGCAGAGTAATCACTCAACATCAAAATTATGCACTATTTTGTGCTGGTCTACCACAATAAAACACACTAAAGTTTGTGGTTGTAACATATGATCAGAGGTGTATCCCTGTTTTTTTTTATTTTATTATTTTATTTCAGCAGTAAAAGTAGTAATCTACTTGGTTTATATGGAGCTCAATCCTCAATGACAAAGTTAACAGACTAGCATCTTCGCAGGCCACTGGTGACATTTCTGCCCATCCATCCATGTGTGCTTATACTTCTAGACTGCTCCCCACCCCAACCCAATCCAGCGCTTAGCTGACAGTCACTGCTGTGATAATGTGAAGTGACAGCTCCGAGGGAGGGGGGAAGCGGGGAATACAGCAATCCGCTGGGTGTGGGAGGGGAGAGGGAAAGAGCCAGAGTCAGTCATTTGCCATGCTTAGTTCGCTGCCACTTACAGCTATCTTCACCGAGCCGCCACTTTTTTCATAAAACCCTCCATAAACACTGGAGCACGGCAAAGCTGAAGCAGCGCACTGTCTGCGCCGCACTGCTCCTACACACAGCACCCACAAAGGAGGCTACTCATTTACTGCCAATGTTCACCTCCACCTCCGCCCCCACGGCAACAATTTAACTTGAAATGATTATTATAGCCCCTGGAGGGCTGAGGCCGGGCAGTCAGCACCGGTGTTACCATGGCCATGGTGGCAGAGAGGAAGAGGGGAGGCTGAAAGAGACAAAACCGCCGCTGAGGGAAAATTAAAGAGCGTATCTTCAGGCCAGCGAGCGTTTATTTGAAGAACCACAAATACGGAAAGGTGAGCAGTGGGGAGAAGGTGGAAGGTGGGGGTTGGGGGAGAGAAAAATGCTTTTGGCTCAAAGTAACACACAAGTGATACACACTGAAGCCTATTTGACAATGACACTCCTTAGCAGCGGGCGCTGTCATCTCGTGAGCAGACACCAACTGACAGGGCAGCTGCTCTTGTCGTCGGTTTCAACACAAACACAGAGTCTGATTAAACCGCAGCCTCGTCACAGCCCCATTAATCACCTAATGATGAGTTACCAGGCGACCACTGGGCTGCTGGCACACACACACATTAGCGAACAGAGGGAAGATGAAAGGGCTCTGGAGCTTTCTGACAGGCATGTTCGTGCAAGGATGCGCAGCCAAAACCAACACATACAGATAGTGTGAAGAGACACTGTGTGTCCTGCTGTGTGTGTCGGGTCCAAAATCAACTTTCTGACACAATAGCTAAGAGTTCAAGGGGAAAACACTTCATGGATAAGCGTTTTATGGAGTTGAATATCAGCTTCATCAAAGAGTTTGAGTGACACGTTTTAGCCCATCTAGAAGGTCGGAAATAAAATGTAAAAAAAATTGTAAAAATCATCTTTAGGTGTTGAAATGTGTTTTGTATTAAATTTGTGATACGAGACATGAAAGCTGTCTGTAAACACATCACATGCTTAATTAGAGGAATCTGACGCCTGACTGCTCGTTACAGCTGAACCACTGATATTTAAATGGTTTACCTAAACGTAGGCATTAAGTCCAATCAGAGCATTCCCATTTATTCCTGGAAGCTGGGACTCGGGATGGGGAAGTGACGTCGCCAAACTCAAGCATGCTTGAACTGGCAATTAGAAATCCAGTTAGATTTGGAAATTGTTGTGCTCAGTAACCAGAATGGCCACTATTAGCTATACAGACCAATATAAATTGATTCCTCCCCCAGCATTTAAATGCATGCAACAACAGCAGCTACATATTGCCTGACAGAGGCAGTACTGCTGATTTATTGGAATACAATTCAACAAGAGGAAATAAATAGTCTTCTGTTTTTTATTTCACAGAGAAGCAGCAGCTTACCAGCAGATTTTGAGGTGAAAAACTAACAACATTAAAGCAAAAGTAAATACTGGTGAGAACATGTTTAGATACATCAAGAAAATGAAGAAACTGACCTTTACATAAAAAGGTTAAGACAGCAAAAAAACACTAAGCGGCAGCAACTTGTAGAAGTGGCACTCTGTGCTGTTTATTATGTAGCTGTAATTATAGCATCTCGGTGCCTGTATGTTGGTAATATATTCTTAAAACTGTGCTAGGTGAAGAAATCACCTGCAGTGAGACGACATCAAACAGGTTGAACATCTTATAGAGATGCAGGATATGCAGACAATGTTTTGCTCAGCTGCTAGATTCGCCGTTTTCAGTGTCGGTGAGGGTTTTAAAAACGACAGAGTAAACACAGAGGTGTAAAAACAACATATGGAAACATTTCTCAGCTCCTTCTGGCTGCAGGGGAGCGAGCGAGAGCAAGTCTTTCAGCAGAGAACAAAGGCCTTTGTAGTTCTTAAAGAGTAAAGCAATTAGCTAAAACAGGGTATTAGTAGTTCAAAGCTTTCCCAGGTACCAAAAATCCATCCACAACGTTCCTATCGGTGCCTCTCTACATACCGCTTTCCCCAGCAAAAGTAAATATCCACTTGCGTTTTACAGCTGTTTATTCCAAAGGTTTGGCTCTATCGGCAAGTCTAGAAGGTGCTAGGAACACCAAGACCTTCACAACGGCACCACTTGATAGCTGGGCTCAAATCCCGAAGGCTGCTAGAATCTGTGAATACGCTAAGCACCTCCTCACTCCTCTAATCAGTAACATAAGCCTCTTCCAATGAAACCAACAAGGACTCTAAACTGTTGCAAATGGAGGGCTGACCCCCTCTCCTTTGATGTCAGAGGCAGATGTAAGCCCCTGCACGGATCTTTACAACCTAGGTACGATTAGTTTGCATCTGGAGACGCTTTACGCAGCTGCTTTGCTACAAATTCTTTAACTTTGACTATTTCACCAGGAATACACACAGGCACACGCTCGTGTTTGTTAACCCTAGAATGGTAAAAAGACAGAAAGGAAAATCTTAGACGCTCCGGTGAGGTAATTTTACGCAAGCAATGGAAGATGAACAAGTGGGGAAATGTAGAAGCAGTCAGTGATTCTGTACCAATGGGGAGAACAGGAATGAGAAAGTGAGATATATGTAGAGAGAGAAAGGACCATTTCTTCCCCCAGTACTCAAAAAAAAAAAAAAAAACAACCCACAAAGTACTCAGTGGAAAGCGGCGCTGGCCGATGAATAATACTGAGGGGGCAGGTGAGGCCAGGAGCTATTACACATCAATCACTGGGCCAGGACCCTTTGAAAGATACCAGCTGTCTTAATGGAAAAGCAGAGGAGGGGGAAGTGGCTGAAGAGGAGTTGAGGAGGTCCCAGCTAACGACACCTAATCCACCATTTACATTACTGCAATAAAGTCGAGGGCTAACAGCCAGGGGGGCCTCAGCTGAAATACATTTTTCTTTTGCGTGCCTTTCACAATGAGACCTCTGGCCTGAAAAAACCCCACAGTTTGTGGCTCGATTAACACATCATGCCCCCACCGGCGGCCGCACAGCAGGTTTGTGTTACTGAACGCAGCTTTTTCCTTCGCTCTCAAAAGAAGGTATGTTTTATTCATTCCAGTCACTCCCACGTTTAACTAAATCCAAGATCTGTCGAAGAATAAACAATGAAATCATCGAGCAGAGTGATGATTCAGTAGAGTTAATGTTTTTATCGTGCTAAATCTAAGTAATCGATAACAAATATTGCTCAAGTTGCACATCCTTCTCCTTCAATCTTCCACTAAACACGACGATAATAGAAATTTAAGTGGGGGAAATATAACGAAGGCACAATATGACCAGCGCGCTGATTCACGCAGATTAGGGAGAGAGCCTGAGAAGTCATTCATGGCATATTCAATCGCAGAATTATGGAGTAGCAAAAATGTGATTGGCAAGGATTTAGCGCTGGCTTTGCTTGGGGATTGAATGAAATACTCGCATGAATACAGATTAGAGGAGAACAATGTTAGCATGAATATACACAGGGTTATTAACAATGAGGGCGCCTCAAATTGATCCGAATAAACCAGCCAGATTCTCGGTAGAGCGGGGATCCTGGCCGTGGCGGTGTGGCGCTGCGGCGGGTTTTCGTCAGCTCCAATCCATTACTCAGAGTGATCTAATCTAAGCTGCCGTCCAAGCTCCCTAGAAACAACAGCACAATGAAAGGCTCAGCTGGAGGCTGGGGTAGGCCACTTCATAAGGGATTCTTTGTGGTCTCTGCACCCTTCCTGCTTTGTCTTACCTGCTGCAATCATGCCTCGCTTTGCTCTCTGAGGCCTGCTCTGTTTTAGTGCCCACAAGACTTGTTTTTCAATTTACAGATGATAACCACTGTATTTTTTTGTTGTTTTTTCCCCTTTCCGCTAAACTTGCTTTTGCAAAGACTATTTTTAGTCAACATCCGGGGTTACTTTAGCAGGTAAAAACCACGCTTGAGAGAAAACAAACAAAAAAAGGGCAGCATGGGGGTTTCCAATGAAAACACTCAACCCTGACTTGAGACTGAAATGGTTGAAAGCACATCAGTGCTGCACCAGATCAAATTTGAAAGCAAAAGACAGATAATATCGCAGACAGAAAACATAAACTATATTCTATAGATCATAATAAAAACAGATGCTTTCTTTCAGCAGTACAATTTAATCCTGAGGGCAACAAGGATGGATGGATGTACAAATTGGTAGACAGACTGTGGAAAAGGTAGATGCATTGATGGATGTAGAATGGGTGAAGAATACATAGTTTAATTGAAGGTTCGATGGAAGAACGCATTAATGGATAAATGTGTAGATGGTTGAAAGAATAGCTATACCAACTGTATGGATGAAAGGAGGACCGTTGAATGTACAGAAAGTTTGGAAGATGGATATTTGGACAGAATGACTAAGAACAGAACAATAGATGGATGTATAGGTGACGAATGATGGATAAATGGAAGGACGCAACTTTCAGAGAACAGGACAGTGAATAAATCTGGAAAAATACCAATTTTTTCTACATCAATGTCTTCTTTCTACATTCCTCCGGCACAGCAAATGACTTAAATCAAATTCCAAACTTTTCCAGACTGCGCAGAGATCCTGTAATCAAACATATTTCTCGCAGTCACACAGAAACACCCTGTATTGCTCCTCACAGTCTAAGCCTGTACTCCATCTCCAGAAGAAGGCTAAATCCCCCTCCACTCCATTTGTAGGCTTCTCCACGAGAGCCTGAATTGACCCTGAGGCAGCCGCGCCGCAATCCAACACGTCCATTATCTCCGACGTTTGTGAGCTAGTGCTTCACTTGGCGGCCTAATGCCGGCTGCTTGGAGACACACTGGTTTCTGCAGCCCAAGCAAAGCTGCTATTTCATCGTCACATTTTGACATAACTCCAAGGAGGGGAAATGCCAGGGCTGTCCACCTTCAGTCTTTTTGAGTTTCACCTTTAAGAATGTAATGGCGAGTGAGCCGGTGAAGGACCTCTCCCAATGTGCCATTGATAACAGTGGCTGGAGAATGCGAGGTATGCGCTGGCAGACAGAGCTATCATGAACATGGCTCATAATTGAGTTACCCTGTAGCTCTGTGAGAGGGTGTGTGAAAAAGAGAGGATTTCTAGTGTCTCACGCATTCACCAAGGCTCTGACAATTCAATTTTTTTGGTATATTATGCTGTTGAAACGGAAATTCAGCCTCCGGTGAAGCTGGGGTCAGGAGGAGTATAAACACCCACCGGGGAGACATCCAACTCTGATTTGTACCAGAGAAGATTTGTATCATGTTTGTGTCTCCAAACGTTTATCATTATGAAACAGAGCAGAGGGAAGGAGGGAGAAGTGGGGGGCTTACACGACATTTTCTCAATCAGATGCATGCCGGAAAAAAGATTTACTGGTATAAAAGTAGAGGTAGAAAAAAAAAAATCAACCGTGATTTTTTTGCCTACTGTTGAAAAGACTTGAGATTTTAATATCTGAGCACTCAATCATGTAGCACTTCCACTGATATTCTGCAATCAAATATCCCCACTCTTCCTCTGCAATCTGCCTATCAGCTTAACAAGCCTATCCATCAGTTCAACTTCAACTGGTAGTCTAAATGAGCATGAGAGGGGAGGAAATGTATTCATACAGCTGCCCTACATCCTCCAGCTACACTAATCACTATGCCACACAGAGAGAGATGTACCAACGCAAAGGAGGAAAAAACAAAAAAAACAAAAATAGATTAGAGTGACAGATAAAGACAGCTCGGCGGTTTCAGAGTGACGGCGCGGGCCAGCAGGAGCCATGAAGGATGCCGTCAAGAACAGTGATGCGGGGAAAGCAAAAACAAAGCCACCGAGGTCAGCACACAAAACGATTTCTCCGCCTAAATTATTAAGCGACGTAACGGCAAATTCTGCTCAATCCTCGAGCAGATGGTCGTGGCGGTGGAGGACAATCCCCTCCTTTCAATGTCTTTTACTGATCAGGGGTAAAGAAGAAGTGGGGAGGAGGGGGCCTCCACCTCAATATGCCACAGGATGATATTACCGCTAATTAAGTAGGTATTTTGTTTCATATGCAAACACCTCTGCTCTAACCACCAACTGCCACGACACAACCATCTACACTGATTTCTAGAGGGAGACGAGTTAAACAAAGCGTTCCTTATTTCTCTGTAGTTTTCCACTGTGGCGTAGTTTTAATGTGCAACCCAGTGCTTTCTATCAGGGTGATGTATGAACGTTGCAACTACAGGCTGCAAGTTAAAAATCTCCATAGACAAGTTGAACTACTCTTAAATAGCGTATTATGATTTAAAGTTAATAAAACATGAGATGATGTTGATTAGGAATCATGTCAAAGCAGGTAGGTGGATGAATTGATGCATTATTTGTCACACACTGTAATACACAGGACACCAAATATAAGGTTCTCCAATTTTCTCAAATCTCCTTGCTGGTTTG
This sequence comes from Micropoecilia bifurca, assembly GCA_903067075.1. NCBI lineage: Eukaryota > Metazoa > Chordata > Actinopteri > Cyprinodontiformes > Poeciliidae > Micropoecilia > Micropoecilia bifurca. The sequence goes on from CAEGAF010173060.1 coordinate 91,853, forward strand.
AGTTTTCATAATCATCTTAGTATTAAACTGAAACTTCATATGGAAAGGCCAACAAGAATAAAAACGCATTTGTTCTCCTAGATATCTGTCTAAGTGTGGACTAGATCCAAGTATGTTTCAACGTTGGTGATTGTTGAAGAGAAAACACTCAACAGTATGCAAAACCTGTGAGAGGACTAATGGAGAGTATGATGTCAGGAATACAAAGTCTAATGATCTTGAATGCTGTACTGATTATATTGGTTAAGTCTACAACTCCTGCTTTTCCTTCATTGTGACAAACCTCTATTCTCATAAAGCAGGTTGGTCACAAACATCCACATCAGGCATGGAAGTCATCTGGAATGCTTCAGTCTACCAAATATCGCATCCAAGCAGACCTTTGCAACAGCAGCTATTTTTCTATACAATTGTCATGTGAATTTTGAGTAAACTTTTTAAAATGTCGCATTAAAGAAAATATGAACTAGGCATGTTTTCTATACACTGGCTTGGAGCAAATCTACCAGGATATGCAGAGCGTGATTTCGTCAGATGATGAAACCGTAATAAACAAGATGTAAAGGTTGCAAACTAGCATGGACCAAACATCTCAGAAAAATGAAGAGCTTTTCCTTTCCATGCTGGAGGCTTGAACTTTGAAACTATTACAACTTTTGTTTTTCTAGCACAGCAGACTCACTAGCAAATGGAAACGTTTGCTACGTCAGAACTTATTCGGCAAATGTGTCCCTTTTTCTCTTCCCTTTATAGCATTTTTGCATTTTTCAGAAAAGCCAAAAACTTTTTTCGTAGAATTGAGGAAGCTATTTCAGATTTTGCAGTTTTTAAATCAACCTTTTCTCATGCGACACTTCAAAATGCGGATAAGAAAAACATTGATGGAAACACGGCTTGTGATACAGCATACATAATATTTCTGGACAATTATATTCATATCTCCGAAAAAAAATTAAAAATCATGCTGACATTGTCTAAAAAACCCACCGTCTAAGCTCTGTGCATTTCTTTACAATTTCCTAGAGTAGAAGTTATGAGCTAATGAAGGCAGCGAACACTCCCCAGGCTGTAGCTTTTACTTCAGGGTGCCTTACTTTAGTAAATGACGGAGACAGAAAAACAAGCATTTAAAGTACAGTTGGACAAAAGCTTTGCAATAAGGCTATGAAATAAGTAATAACATTCTGTTCTTGCTGCACATTAATGTACCAGCAACACTGGAAATTGGCTGAAATGACTGTAGGAGAGACTAGAGATGGTTTTACTAGCCAATACCAATTTCCAGTTTTCTTTAAGGTCTGACCACGCCGAAAAATTTGCTTTGTGTTCCTCATTAGAGGCAGAGGTTTTAAATTGTATGTAAAATTAGGAAATCACAAGATCCCTTCCATTTATGCAACAAAACATGTTCTTCACATTTAATTTGATTTCTATTAGAAAACATATAATTATGAACTTGCTGTTGAATGATGTGTAAATGATGAGCATTGTAGTCTTTGACGAACAGACAGGTGTGTAATTGACTTGCCAATCAGAGATCACTCCCAGTTAAGGGAAAATTGACTAATTCTAAACTGTGGTTGATTTGTTGATTGATTGGTTTGCTGACCTCCATCTGTAGCGTGTTTCTTCTGAGTAAAAGGTGTCTTTAAGTGAGAAATTTACAAAAATCTGCTAAATCTCATTCCTTTGCTGAAGCCTAAAAATTCATCTCTGTTTACATAAAGCTTAGAGTGCGCTGAACATTTTGATGCCTAACACATGGGTATCGTGATGAACACAAGTGCTTCAAATAATGAAAATACCCTTAGGGTTAAGCTTGCATGCTGCTAAAACTGCAATCAAATCCAGGGTGGCATTGTAAATATTATCACATTCTTGATGCGTTTGCTTTCAGTCATTCCTCCTTAATGATATAAAAAAAAAATAAAGGGAGGAAAAGGGGGCAGACGTGATGAAAATGCTGCTAAGGCGAGCAGCATCAGAGCTCAGCTCATAAAAACAAAGTACCTGGGATTTAAGCCTCTTACAGCAGTCGAGGTTTTTAGGTTCTGCACACACACGGTTCGACCACAAACACACACAATTAATTTCTAAAAGCGTGAAAGGGCCAGACCCGTATGGCTTAGCGCTTGGACTAGAAGTGAATGTTTAGATCCTCTTCCATGTTTAGACGTCGGCGACAAAGGGAACTATTTTCTGAAAATATTAACAGCAGGGGATTGCTGGTAGAATAATGGGCTTTTGGGGAAGGAATTTAAGAACAGAGTATTGAGTATTATACAGTGTACTGTGGTGATCCGGAGATTAACTCTGTCTGTTCATGTGTGAAATGGAGACTTGATCCCCGACTGATAGCGTCCTATGGCTCCTGCAAGCACAAGCTGCATTATACTCACCTCCTACTCCCCCCCACCCCCTCACACACACACACCTTAAAACTGCAAAACACCAGTTTAGAAGTTGCACCCTTAGCAATAAAACAACAAAAGGCATGTTAAAAACACAGCCCGACACCTACATAACTCACACTGCCTTCAGTTTGATTGTCTCCTTGATACAGGAGGTGAACAAAGCTGGCTGTGTATCTGAGCTGCTGAGTAAGCCTCAGATATTCTTGGAATGTTAATGTTAGGCTTTGACCATGGCAGTCTCACTGACTTCTCCTCTTGTTACAACTCTATTAATGACAAGGAGAGCACTGCTCTGCTCTGCCAGTGTGATTTTCTGATGGTGCTAGTAGAGTAACTGTTAAACTGCCACTGTGTTATGAAACGTAACAGTGAGCTAATCCTGTGCTTATGTTGTGTTTAAGCACGCCATATGTTGCGTTCATGCACAGAGAATCAGCTTCAAATAAGTCTGCTATTGGTAGGGCCTGTCACTAAAAAAACATTTATTTATATGATTTATTTTTGGACTAATTGTTAAAGTAATTGAATACAGTGTGTCGTCTCCTCTTTATGGATTATTTTTCATAGAGTATATTTATAAAATTCAAAAGAAAAATGCAGCTTTGGAAGCTGAAATGCCTATCTGCAATGCTACCTGACATCCTATTGGCTAGTGTTTGAAAGCAGCCAATCCAGGCGCGCCACGCATTCTGCTTGGATCTGATTGACTGAAGCACCAGGAGCGGAAATAAGGAAAATTGTAAAATTAAGATTCTGCAGTAGTACCAGAACAGTTTCCACTGTGCTTATTAAAGCATATTAAAAAAACATACAGCGGGTCCAATCTAAATGACCAATTTTATTTTTATATAATTTTTTTAAACCAGCCAATGAAACATGAAGAAAGCAACAAAATCCCTAACGGTCTATTAAAAGAAAAAGAAAAGAAAACCCTGAATATGCATGTTGCGCATCTGAAATATGATCAACCTGAAGTGAAAATGAACAAAAAAGGACTCTTTACAGTGATGCATGCAACACTGTTGCCATTTAAAAAAAAAAAGCATGAATATTCAATATGAATATTAACTGTATTTCCTAACTGTGAGTATTATTTATCAGTTTGCCTGGTCTAAATGTCACTCCTTGAGATAGTAGCAATATCTAAACAGTTAAATGTCTTCTTCACTTAACGTGGTTGGCTGCATTAAGCCTGACCACACATGGACAAAGTCAGGGCTCCTCAGATATTTTTATTACTCTATTTTTATGACATCCTGGAGATGTGACTATAAAACCATATTCGGGTCAAGAAGCTTGGCTTCGGTTTTAAACCCCGGCAGTGTAAATCGATATAGAGCCCCCCAAAAAACAGTGAAATTGCTCTTTTTGTTGCTCTTTGTGTTTTATTCATTATTGGTTGAAAATTGTGATCAGAGTTGGAGAAAAACTCTTGCTGTGACGAGGCAAATTTAAGAATAAGGGTGGTCATCAAAACATAAAATAGATAGTATTTATTTTTCACAAATACTTAGATTAGTAGATAAAGGAATTATGCTAAAGTAAATTCTGTACAAAACTGTAAATTCAGTTTGAATCCGGAAGCAGTTCTTCTGCATGTGTGTGTGTTTTCTCCAGGTAGTCGTTACATTAATCTATCTCTCTATATTGTCGTTAGAAGTGAGTGCATTTACACAGATGTTTGTCTTGTGTCTCATGTCGTGTAAAACTACCAAACCAAGCAACGTGCTCAAACCTTCTATTAAACATCACCTAGCGTAAAAAAAACTGCCAAACTTCAGACCTCTTAGTTCAGTAACGCACTCATTAGTCGGTACACACACATCTGTCGGAAATGTTTTGATTATTGCCAAAACAATGGCGATAATAACCAACGGTGGGTTTTGTCTATATACACAACCCACTGCTGCAGCTGAGCAACTGTATTAGCAGTGCTGGTCAGACTGCGTTCCCCACCAATAAATGGCTGGAGTGTAATGTGCCTTGACCTTCTAGCTTTCTTTCAGCAGCTCTTTACGTATATTGCTGTCTCTCCTCGTAAATCACTTGGGCAAATGGCGTCCTTCACCCCGCTGCCTCCTGTCCCCTCCCTTAAAGGCTGAGGGGACATCTTTGCCTCGGCTGTACTCAATTGACAGCCGTGGCAGCTCCCTCCCATGAAGGCAGGGAGAGGGGGGAACAAGGCTCACAGAGGGGGAAACGATACAATGAATAATTGTCTTTCATAACACGCCCCGCCCCTCCTTTATTAGCATCAAACAATAATTAACAGGGAACAAGGGGCGATGGAAAGTCTGCTTCCCGTTTTCTGGAACAAGGGGGTCAATATGCCCCTCAACCCTTCGCCCGTCCTCACTGTCAAGCAGAAGACACCTCATCGCTCTAAAAACACACTCTTAGCTTATTTATGACGCTCGGCAGGAGAAAAAGGCGGCATTCGTGCTGCGCTCAGCAAAAACTGCCCAGGCATTTCGCTTCTTTCTATCTCCCCCCCCCACTCCCAAAAAAAACCCAAAAAAAAACACATTTCAATATTGAAGACGAAACAAATATAAATAAATTGTTGTCGTCGGGAGTGGGAGCCAGCGAAAATGTTTTTTGCTCAACAGAAAAATGTTTCAAAAATAGCCCCGGACTGACAGTAACAAAGCCATTTGTGATCAAATTAGCTTTGCACTAAGAGCTCCATTGATCTCGCAGCTCATCTGCGCGGATGAGTCCTGGAAAGGCAGCTGGTAATCCAATAGCAGGGATGGGGAAGTGCTTCAAGGACTCCGCTGTGTTTACCAACCTATTCCCCCGCACAGACGGCCCGACAAGTCAGCGAACGGCACTCTCCGGACTGATTGGGAGCCTCGGGGCCTTGGGAATGACGGTGAAATGAATAAGAGCCGCAGTGTGACTGAAACCAAGGTACTTGAAAGCCGAAAGTAATTGCTTTCACCGCAGCTATCATGTAATGAGTAAACAGGATGATTCAAGCAGAGTCTAAACGAGCGCTTAAATGTACTGAGCAGTAACACTGGCGCCCTAATGGAGGCTTCACTTCTTAATCCACATGTAAACTCTACCACAAAATAATGACTATCAATTTAAAGGATCTGGTCTCTCAATGCTGAGCGTTAGCGCTTCAAAACTGCGTCATTTTCCAATAAACTCTCCCAGCAGTTTAAAATGATCCTCACCAGATGACTGAAGAAGTGCTGGAGTAGTCGGGGGTGGGTGGAGGTTCCAGGCTGGACAGAAATCATTGAGCACATGGGTGCCCCTCCCCCACGTGTAGCTGCACAGCCAAAGTCAGCTACCTAAACTAAGGCTAGTTCTTTTGGTTGCATTAAAGACTGAATTTGGCAATCTGGAAATGCCCTGTTAGAGCAAAAACATATTTTATTATAGGTATAATATTGCATTGGGCTGCCTTTAGATTTGATTATAGTACACATTTTCTTCAGCTTTGTTTCGATAAGTTTCCACAATGTCACAAGATTTATTTCCATCCAGTGATGCATCAATTTTCACCAAGACCTTGTATTGACCACTGCTTTCCCAGAATATCCTATGGCCCAAGGAAGAGGGTAAATCTGGACCAATCAGATCACATGACATTTTTATGTCACTCTAGAGTCTAATTTGAATGCTCTCTTTCAAACTAAAGCCTTTTTTTCCCATGAGCTCCACTGATTAGTGGTTATCTATGGCTCCACAGCTGTTCAGTCACAATCCTTGTTGGTATAGAAATGCTCTTACTTTCAACATTAAAACAACCCTGAGTGTTATGGTTGTTTTACTTCAGTTTGATTTCTATGTGATTGGCAATTATGACCATTCAGGATTTCTATCCAACCACATTTAATCTCAAAGTTGGTTTTTAACAATGCGATGGACAGTTCTCAACCTGATTTTAGTAGTTTCTGCAATATTTTCAGACCAATTATTTGACCATTTGTAAACAAACCAACATCTTTTCCAACTTTCTTCATGGCTGTTCAAAAAATGAGAAGCTACGCATTGAATCACTAGGGATTAAATAATTTGTTGCCATCTGAAAGATTATCACCCAAGACGTACGTATGCAATTTGGAGGCTTGTAGCTATCTGTTTAATTAAATATAGATGGTAATTCAGAGCCAAAAACCCCACTAAAAGTCATGGCATAGAAACTAAAGGAGCACGACTTCTTGTCTTGGTAAGATCACACCATTTTAAATTACAGTTGGTACGCTACATGCTAGTAAGGGGAGGACAGTCTTTTTTCAAAGATTTGTGAATATGACAGAGCTGGGTTCTTTGTTTCCCAAATGTATATTCATCTGGCATCTTTCAGAGTCTTCAATTATTATGATTATAATTATATGTCTTACGCAGAACCAGAAACACTTGCTTTTCCGTTAACAGCAATTAAATCGTGTGTTTACATTTTTGTGTACCTACCATAAAAGTGTGTTTTTACTCCAAGTTATAATAAAATGAAATGTTCCTAACAACCTGCCTATGGCTACAGAACACAAAGTGTAATGTGGGGAGAATCATTGAGGGAACATCTGTCTTTACACTGTAATAGCTTCTCTGCAGCCAGGACAGACACTAACCTTGGCAATCAATTTTGCATGATGTGAGTGACATGCAACAAGCAGCCAGAGGGCAGAGATCCCATGACATGAAACAAAGCAAAAGGGCAACTCGTAGTGCCGCTTCCCTCCGCCTCGACGCCAATGCTGTTGCGCATCAAGTGTAATGCCGCAACTACAACAGTGTAATTTCTCACACATGCATGCACGCATGGCCGTAATGCATCAAGGATTCATGAGTGAATGCTCAACAACGGACCGAGAGAGTGCATTTCTCTCTCCTTCGTGTCACTGCAGCAAGGAAAAGCAGTGAGGGCTCTTCAGCAGCCCCCAGACACACCACGAACACACACTCCTCTCATACCACACTAATAACCTTGGGCTGTCTACCAATGACTTTATGAAAGCGTATGGGCTCTAAATAGAAGCTCAATTTCTCACCAGCACTCTGTAACGGCTCTATTTCAGCCACCCTGTCATTAAATATTTATCTTAGCAGAGTGGCGGATATCAAGGTGATAACCATTAAAAAAAGTGGTTTTTTTAAACCACCTTTTACAAACCATAGCTCTCTCCAACACTGTTGTAACATAAACCTATTTTTTTAAAAAGGATTATCTACAAGTGTTCCTTTAATCAATGCGAAGGAGAACCGAAGAAATCCCCGAACAACAGTCCCAGAGGAACACCTTCCTCTGAAGCCCTATCAAGAGGAGGATCTCCTTCACCGACAGCAGACTGTCTGAGTGGGAGTGAGTGTGTTTGAGGATGAAAAGATGTGCTGCTACCTCGCTATGATGTCTTCTCCAACAATCTCAGAACAAAGGCCTGAATTTTGAAGTGGAGTTATGATGGCACGGGGGCTCTTAAGGTCTTCGGTTGCTGTGTGTCCTATTGGTTTCAATCCTTTCTTGTAGGCCGGCTGCTTGTTATGCTCGTGAGATAAGTCACGGCTGTGGGTGGTTGGGTTTACTGCAGCAACCGGTGTGCAGCTCTGGTGCCAAAGCTGACAGTCTGTGGGAGGGATTGTGGGCGTTATGGACCACTAGGAGACAGATGTCCAGTTTTGCCCCAAAGCTGACTCAAGCACTAACCCCTCCCCACCAAGTATCTGGATGTTTGCAGACTGGACTGCTTTCTGTTGGGATGATCTTTTCTCAGACTTCAGCACACAAGCCAATCTTATCAGCAAATGACTGAGCAGCCTAGTTATTTATGACACAGTGAACGGGTGCTAGTCAAGTAGAGACGCAAGGACCAAATCACTCCGAGCCAATACCGACTTCCAGTTTTTGTCAGACCTGCTGACCCCAATTTAATAAACAAGACAAAATATGTTGCAGGTCCTTTCATGGAGGTTGTAGTTTTGAATTCAGGAGAAAATGCAAGAACGGGGAACATTATACATTTGTTAAACTCACAACACTGCATCAATGTACAGAGTTTTGGTGGATTCCTTGAGTTACAATGCTTTTCTAGTTTGTGAAAATAGACGAGGGAAAACTGGCCGATTTTAATCTCTGGCAGGATGAGATTACTAGCACTAACCCTCAATAGGGTAAAGTGGATAGCTTTCCAATACATTTGTGTTTCTCAAACTTTATGATACCAGCAGGAGTGCAACATAACATCCATCTACAAAATGCAAAATATAGGGGGTCCAGAGGACAAGATTATGTGAGAGTCTAGTGATGGAAAAGATTTAACATTTTTGGGTTTTTCATGGTTTCAAAGTCAAAAGCAATAAAGAATATGAAACTCAACCAAGCAGACAACAATTAGCTTGCAGTGGTATTGTCAGTTTTTAGAAATCATGTCTTGATCAAAATGCTGCCACACTTCAGTTTGAGGAGCAGCATTTATTAGCACCGTCAACAAGACAGGCCAACCTAATAACTACTTACTTCAAAACAAGAGTTTTACTCCAACACCGATATACTCTGTCAAGTTTAACAGGATGTACAGTGAACCCCTGTCGAGTTGTGGTGCGTATTTTTAAATTCAGCTATTCAAGAATTTTTATGTGGAATGTGGCTCCAAATGTGTCTATTCTCAGATTTCTTTTATAGAGCATATCTAAAATATTACAAATAAAATGCAGCTTGAAAAGATTAAATTCCTAGCTGCAATGCAACTCAACAAACTATTGGCTGGCGTTTGCAAAGCACTAGCCAGCATTCATTTTCTTTGGCACTGACTGGCTGTACCATCAAGAGCAGAAATAAGACAGACAGTGTGTGATGGTTTCTAGCATATTAAGGTATATATTTGGTGTTTAAACCATTAAAATAGGGGGGTCTCAAGTATTAGCTGATTGTTGATTTTGGCAGATGGTTGTGGTCCCTCTCACTTACCAATACTGGATGACTTCTGTACCTTAATATTCAAAAATCAATAAATATTCTTTACACTCAGACCAGACAAAATTCCCTGGCAACCACAAGAAGATGGTGCTTCAAAAAGGAAAATCTATTTCGATGAAAAATATTGTTTAATCTTGGAATTACACGCAATGGGCAGATGCATTGAAAACATTTTTACATGATCCAGAGTATAAAGCTTTAATTTTTATAAATAAAAAAATAGCTCTGTTGCCAGAAGTCCTCTAGTGAGAATATTAGCCAGACTTTACGGGGCAAAAAAAAAATGACACTAGGCGTGACCACACGATGAAATGCAAATCTGATTAAAGTATCAAATCAATTCTGCAATTACCCCTTAAGAGCAGATGACTGGCAGGGGAGTGGTACGACTGTCTTCCATGAACACAATGAGATCTTCTGCTGCGCTCCAGTAAGCAGAATCAAGCCCTTTGAGCATCTGTTGTCTTTACTTCACCCCCTCTTTGTTTTAGCGTATGCTGTCACCGTTAATGATTTCCTCAAGATTTCCATTTGCCGTGTAGCATTTGCATGCGCCGAGCGCGCCGTGGAGCAGGTACGCGAAACATCGCGCTTACATCCGAGGCGTAGTCAAAAGAGCGATTGGGCAGCGCTTAGAAATGTCAGTATCAGGATACCTTATAGTTTCTGCTTGTTTACATATCTGGATTGTGCAGTCATCCCTTCCAGGGAGAATCACCGCCAGCAAAAACAATTACTCCTCCTCCTCCCCCCTGCACCCTTCTCTTTTACAAGCACGAGCCTCTCTCGCTGACTGCTTTGCCTCAGCTTGACAATCAAGCCCATTAGATCTTTCTGAGAATTAATGCTGGTTAACTTAAAGCACTGACACAAATCAAGAATAGTCATTAGGCTGTCTTTTTAGCATATGAAAAAAACAGGAATGATTTGCCGGTTCAGAGAGATCATCTCCCTACATGGAGCCCGGGGCAGCTTTTGCTGTCTACCTCATTATTTTTCAGAAGAACAAGGGCGCTGATGAATCCTATTGGATTAAATGAAAGGTTGTCTTATTATGACCTGCCTTGCACGCAGTAGCAGCAGCAGCCGCCGACTCCTGTAAGCCCGCTCTCCTCGGCAGACAAAAGAAAACGAAGCAACTAGCCAGCACAATAAATATATAGATAAATCACACTCAGCTGAGCTGCGAAAATCAAAGTGAAATAACTGGAGTACATCACTCCCACACTTGCTGTACATTCTTACTGTGAGAAAAGCTGTCAAGCTTTTTGTGGATGCTAAACCGAGTAGACGAGTGCCGACCGTACAGCATAAGTGATAAAAATAAAAAATAATTTTAAAAAGTATTCATTACTGCTTGGAGAGAATTTTTCCATATGTTCGCCTCTGCGTTGTTTCATTACAGAATAAGACGAGGTGGATACTGTGTTTTTTTCTCTCTCCCCTATTTAGGTTGCCAGGGCGACAAATAAAACGCAGAATCACCAACACAACTAATCAAATGACAGGGTGACAACAAGTCAATATTGCCTCATTGTGAGGGGACAAGCAATGCCTGTGGATGGTTACAGCTAGCGCGCCGAGGCTTTGGCCCAGGAGTGTCATAATGTGCCAATCTTCGTGCAGCTGTTGAGACCGAATGAAGACGCTGCATTCAAAGGAGAGCCTCCGTCAGGCAGGGTCTCACTTACCAGCTCGACTGACTGTGTCTCGAAGAGCATGAGGAGCTTGTTGCGAAACAGCTGCAGGTCGTCAAAGACAAAAATGTAATTGCACCTTGATCTGTTGAGGTTTGAGGATAAACAACTCACTCCGAGAGGAGTGTATTAACAGAGAAACCTGAGTTATTAGGAGAAATTGGAGAAGCACCAAGTGCCATCCGCTCAAGAAATCCAGGCTGGATCCATTTTGAGCCAATTCCTTTGGGCTCACTTCTCATCTTTAAAGGAGTTCTTTTTTTTTCTTCTTTTTTTAAATAAGGAAACCTGACAATTAGCTTTGCTATTCAGTACATCTTGTAAAACAAAGACGAGGGGGTTGGAGGGAGAAATACTTGAAACAAAATGGAGAACACATCATCTCTGCAAGCCTGGTTACACACAAGTGAGATCAATGGGCAAATTTATCAGCAAATATTACCATTCGCCGCCTGGCAAGTAATCATTAAGGAATGGCACTGATGAATTATTCATCGGTTAATGTATAATTCAGACTTAACAGCAGATTCTATGCATAAATAAAGCGGTGGTACATTTAAACACATTAAATGTTTACTTGATAAAATAGGATGTGAGCGCATCGCGTGAATACTTCCCCTGGTGATGTCGTTTGATTGCCACTCTCCGGTGGATGCGGGGTTGAAAGGTTGACACCTGAATACAGGTTATGGAGACAGAATGTGTGATCTGAACCAAAACGGCCGTCTGGGTGGGGTTCGGAGAGGGAGGGGGGAAAGAAAAATATAGCCCTCCCTGCATGGTTTTAAGTAAGTAAAGATCAGGATTGGTGAATAAAACTAAATATGACAGCCACGAGGTAATTTAATTTTCTGGCACATGATGATTTATGTTCTGTCACTATCTCCCTCAGACATCAGCAGTGTTTAACCCTCATATCGAGAATGTGAGGCTAAAAGGAGAGTCAATGGGGAGGAGAAAAAGTAGAGAAGTACCAATTAGGATTTTATAGATACCTTTTCTTTTTTATTTTTTTTTTACCAAGAACATCTACATATGCAAATAAAAAAAAATCAAACATGTTTCAGGCTCTACAACGTCAATAGCAGTTCAACAGAAGGTCGGTAAATTACAAGATGTCCCAAACCTTCATCTAATTTTTATTAAACTCAATGTTGTACCACATGTTCTCCATCTAACTTTAGGTTGGTTTTTACTCTTGTTGTCATTTTCCATGTTTCCCACACATTGTGAGTTTTGTCTCAATTTTTTTCTATCCTTTACAATTCTGACAGCCCGTCTGCTTTGCTGTCTGAAGTAGATGCCATCAGACCTTTAATTTCATAAAATATAAGGGGAAGATCCCACACCCTAATATGAAGCGAACCTGCTCTTGCTAAGATTAAAATATCAAGATGCAGAACAGGTCAAAAGAAGACAAAAATAAGTCATGTTGCATTTAATGAGCAAGAAAAAACATCAGATTTTTCAGTATTTGTAATGTCAATTACTGCTCAGGTCAGATTAAGGAATTGACTGTTTCACAGGTACATTTCTATAAGAAAAAAAAACATCCAGGGATCTGATGGTGCTTAGAGCAGGGCGGATCCACAGAGAACACTATTTATGACTGAATTAACAAGGACAGACACCCCCACCCAACCCCCAACCCAACATGTGAGAAAACGGCCCTCTGATGGGCTCAGCTGCTTTAAACGTGTACAGACACAGATGATTGGAGAGGTGGTTTTCAATTACCCCAATTCCTAACTCTCCGCTTGCTCCTGAGGTTTATTTTAATTAAAGATATCGTCCCCCTCCTGCAAAACGGTCTGATTTTTCTATGAACACTGAAAGCTCCATTTCTGTAGTCACCCACCAGAGGGTACTGCCTCCTTAGCAGTTGCTACCATTGTTACCATGTCCATCTGTGGTTAAAGTGCTCTAAATGCCTCGATGGACTATTTGCAAGGACAATAGGTCACAAAGTGCAGAGAGAGCTTGTTCCATTTAGAGATGAAACCCGTCTACAGTCTCAAAAAAAAAAACTGAAGAGATTTCAAAACCAGGGGTGAGTTTCTCGAAAGGGGGGGATGGATAGAAGTGGTGGAGACAATAGTATATAGTCTCCTCAGTGATTCCCCACCTGGCTTTTTGACAAAAACCAATCAATCTGGTTTTTGTTCAAGATCTAAAAATAGATTTTTTAATGAGTCTATATGCTTTCAATCAGGTTGGATATTACGAAAAACAAAAGCGTCGAGCCGTTGTAATTACGACGGACGACAACAGAGACATCCAGTCTATTACCTCAAATGGAAACGATAAAGACCCCGGCAGACTTTCTCATTAGGGAGAAAATGAGAAGAGGCCTGGCGACGCTGCATCAAATGCAACTCAGCATTCTGCGCTTCCTCACACGTTAGATCATTCTGTTTAAAACAACAACAACCTCGAAGTGTTACTCTGCCACCCAGCCACTGCCTTCATCCAGACAAGGGGGAGGGGAAGAGGGGGCCACGGTGCAATCCCAGTGAGGGCCATCATGCGAGCAGATTAAATAATGTTTTTTCAATGCCCTGTCAAACATCGAGCCAACCTCTGCGGAGCCAGACAGCCGTTGCACGGCGTCACACTATGAAGCGTCTCTTCCCCTCCGCATGGTCAGAAACAGCCTCTTTGATCCTGATATCTCCTCTCTGATTCCTCAGAGGTGACACTCGTACGCGCGCCCCGTATGTGAGCTGCATGTTTACTTACACGCCGTACCTTGTCGGCGGCGAGGCTTGTGTTTGTGAAGCAGGGGTGACTCACGCCGCTGCTATGTTTCTCCCCCCTCCCCACCAGCACCACATCAGTTTACATGAATCAACAACGCCGACTGCGGACTCGGACCCCACCGATCAAATTCCACACTGGATTTAATTTCCCACAAAACGCTGGAGCGAAACTCTGCAAATAGAGATGATTGAAATGATACAGACGGGGGGGGATGTGTGCGTGTAAATTAAGATTTAGGCCGCCGTATTCTCCTCTGAAAGCCGCTGCACTGCGAAACGCTCGGCACTCTTGAGCCATACAAATCCCACGGCGCAAAACAACTCAAACTCCTGTGTACGACTCCATTAAGAGGGCTGACCACTTCCTCTTTCATTCAGTCCACAAGTAGTGAAACTAAATGGATATCCTAACCTCTGGGGGGGGGGGGGGGCAGCGGAGGAAGAGGATGCCATTTCTAAAATGAGTTCAGAAGGACAAGCTATGCAAGTTTTCCCATGTGGCAGGGCAGCCCGAGATTATGATTACATGTTATCCAGATGAAGCTGCAGCGGGAATGATTCCTGTCACACTGGTAAAAGTGTTTTAAGATAGCAGAGATTAAGTCTTTAAAACAAAAAAAACACTCATGCAGAAGCCATGAGCTGACAATACCGGCAGAAAATACACGCATTAGATTTTATTTCACTTATATATATATATATATATATTCCCGAATGCAGAAAACACTCAACGTTGATGTAGAAACCTTAAAAAAAAAAAACATGTCATCATTGTGCTGCTTTCACACAGTCATTCAGCAAACACCCTTCACAACTACATCTGGAAAGCAGCTAGCAGCATGTGTGTCAAATAAGCTGCTATCCAAACCAACATGGCTAAATAAATGTAGTATAACGTTGTTGTTGTTACTGTGATTAATCAGTGTTATTTCATATTACAGGCAGGTGGAATAATTATTGCTTTTCGGTTGTAAATAAGAGCGGTTAGATCATGCCCCGTTTACTTTTTGTGTTTTAAAAACCATTATGAGTAACAAGAGTCTTTTCGCTCAAGCTCATCATCCAGTGAGAATCACGTTCCGGCAGATGCCTGCTCCAAACATTAAAACCAGCTGAAACCATCATACATTACACACAACTTCCATTTCTTTTGGTTTTTCTCTCCTGGGCCCAACCAGTCCTTTGATAGATGACTGATTAGCATCACTCATCACACCAACACAATTATAAACAAACACTAGCAAACAGATAAGATTAATTGGCGTGATATAACTTTTCCTTACACCAAATTATGAGTAGGACTTGAAATAACTTTAAAATTGTCAAATCTAAAAGACCTTATATAAACATCCCAGAGTTCCTCCATTCTGTGCCTGAAAAATTCATTTAGAGTCCGCACCAGACAAACTCACATCTATATGAATTTTAACGCCATGTGAGCGCTTGCACATTTAAACTGTGCGAGAAGATGATGATCATCTATTAACCCTTTACAGCCTGTAAAGTCACATTTATTAATGAAGAGGTATCCCCCCGGAAACCGAGGCATCGTCCAATCAGAAGCAAATAAAGCAAACACATACTGCAGATGGGAGGGATTAGTTCACCCTGTTAGTAAAGCAACATCTAAGTTCATTAAACAGCAGGGATTTTTTTTATCTTTTTTTATCACACACCACGTGGATTTAGTGGGTGATGATCATTTTGATTTGTTGTTTCTTACATTTTTAGTGGTTTCTTTCTTTTTCAATAAACATTTCAATATAATAAATTAGGTTGACACCATTTTTGTCAACCACAGATCTAGTAATTTCCTGTAATCCACCCATCGTCAAGACTCCGATACATAATTAATACCAGCAGGAGATGAATTTTGAGTTATTTTGGCTTGATCAAAAGTCACAATCTGTCATAGTTCATAAAGAGTCTGAACACTGAACCACAGAGAGGAGTAAAATGATACACAACGGTTCCAGTAAATGGGTACAAAACAGTTTTTTTATGGTGACTGAAGAAGTCCGAGGTTGAAACGGTAAAGCCTGAGTACGCAGCAGTAGCACAGGTGCAAATTGATCTGGAGCCGTCACAGGCACAGCGAGAAAAGCAAACGATGCCGTTTCCTACTTGGAAGCTCAGCTCAACAACACAGTGTGACGTGTTCTCATCCACATGACTCCGAAAAGGTGTGTAAACTAGAACAGGAAAGGCAAAGAATCCCAGCCTCTCATGATCTTTATTGCACCATTCATCCCACTCAACTTGCATTACTCACATCCGAATCATCAAAAGCAGAGGTCACCTCTCGGCTAATAAAGGAGCATTTAAAAAAAAAAAAGAAAAAAAAAGGAGAGAGAGACAATAAAGTGGGAATAGAGGAGATTAGCTCCTAGCAATTAGCAGAGCTATATCCAAGCCTATTTGGTAGTGAGGCAAGAATTTAGGAGGCAGCCGTTTTATTTGAAAGCGTTAACCACTTCCTCTTGTCTTCATTTGAATCTCTGTCAGGTGGAAAGCTGTCTTTGTGCTCATGACTCCATACGCAACATGGATCTATTGACAGTTATTTAGGCAAACAAACCCACCTCCCTCTTCCCAGCGACCCGTAAACACCACATAAGCCGTCTTTTAGACAAATAACTGTAGACTGCGCCTAAATCCTAAGCTCCTAAAACACACACCCAAACACATGCATACATCCGTATCCCTCCAGCCAACCGTCCCCCCCTCCTCCCTCTCTGTTCAACAACAGACTAGGACCCCCACCATCACCAAGCACACACAAACAGAACGAGAGCTGCATGTGCTTATGCCAGAGTTCATAGCCTCTGGGGTTCAGAAGGGGAGAGGACAGGGGGGGGGGGAGGTTCAAGTTAATTTGGCCCTTCAACAGTTTGGATCTTTTTGAAGCTGATCTCACACCCACACTTTCCTAGCCACATTAAAAAGAAAGAAACCGAGCTATTTTCCATCTTTACAGTGTTATGACACCAGAAAACTCAAATTGATAGTCCCATTCATTAAGAGGGGCCTCACCCTGGGTGGGGGAGGAACAGACAGCACTATTGCTGCTACCCTCCTTATTTTTCTTCCATTGCCGTTTTATTTACCTGAATGTGACTTGGGGACTTTCTTAAACCGACCACATATAGGCAGAAAAAACAAACAAAAAAAACAAAAATCAAAAAACAACTGATTCAACACGCCAGAACATGCGTCCCCAATTAAATTTCAGGCTCTGACCGAAAAGTTTTATTTCAAAGGGAATGACTCTTAGTTCACGCTAAAGAAATGTGGTTATATGACTCCAACAAATATCTACTAGCACAATCACGTAATTATTTTCGATTTAATGGTTTCTTTATAGTTACAAATGTAGAGTCGGAAGGGATTATTATTATTATTATATAACTATGCACAGATAAAAATGAGCAACGTTTAGATTTGGACGTTTTGTGGCATTGTTTCGTTTGTTTATTTTGAGGAGGGTGATTTGGAGTCATAACTTACAATCATGTGCAAAATTATTCATCTTCCTCACAGATTGAGGTTTAAAATGATTTTTATGAAACAAAATACTTTGATTCTGATTAGAAATTAGGCGGATTCACCCATCATCAAAAAAATAATAGTTGAATTTAAAGTGCCAGTTTTGTTTTTATTCACATTCCAATAAAAAAGTAATATTTACACCCTTCTCAATTAGAAAAAGGAAAACCTTTCAGCGTCAATTGAACCCAGAGTTGTGCATGTTTCCACTGGTGTTTTAATTATTTAGCCTTAGCAATGAGCTCCAAGTCTTTGAGGTTGGAACGTCTCCTTGCCATCACCCTAATCTTTAACTCCCATCACACGTTCTCCTTGATTCAAGTCAGAACTCAAAAATGTTAACATTACACCCAGTCAGAAGAAACATTTTGGGAAAATAAAAAAAAAACAACATGACTAAACCTAAATCTGTCACAGTGGGACTAATTCAATTTGTCTTTTTAACCTACATGCGTGACCTCTAGTTTAATTTAACACGTTTAATACTTTGGTGAAACCGTTTTGACAACACTTTCTGCAAACACCCTTTAAAGTCGTCCTCAGGGCAGAGAGGTCGTCATGCTTACCTCACTCTCCACACAGCACAACCTATCAGTTATTAAAACGCTATTACAGAGCAGCCAGGTCAGTGAGGGAGCTAAACAGTCTCCAGCCAAGTTTTGCAACAATGCGGCCAACTTTCAGCTCCCCAGAGCTCTCAAAACATTTGACTCCAGGTCACTCACGCTTCCTCCGACGAGTATAAACAAATTTAGGAAACTTCTGACTGAAACTACAAGTGTTAACCCGGCTATCACCCACACATTGCTCCACCTTCCTCAAACAAAACTATCCTGCAATCTTTTCTTCTTTTTTTTTAACTCACCCGCCAGTCTGCTGATTCTTGGGAGTCCCAAAGACCGCTGCAAACAAGTTTGAAAAAAAAAAAAAAAAAAAGCACAACAAACACGATCCTTGACCTGCGGAATATGGTAAAAATCCAAGAACCGGCGAGAGACAAGGGGAAGCCTGGACACTTTGTGTGTTTTTAATCCCGTGTTTAAAAAAAAAAAAAAAAAAAAAATACGCAGCCCGCACGGGGGACGAGGGGGGCTCAGGCAGGCGAGTAGTACTACTTGCTTCAACAAAAGACGGTTTCACTTCACTGATAGACTGCTCACGTCCGAAAGAACCGAGGAAACGGGCGCTGCGACGCTAGCTCGGCCGCCCTCGGAGCCGCTCCCGCCGCCTTCGGCCGCGCTGTAGTCGCCGTCGATGATAGCGTCCACATGAAAAGTAGCACGGCGCTTGTTCCGAGCGGTAGGAAACCAGCGAGTTCTCCGTTAACAGGCTCTGCTTCCTTTTTCCACACACACACAACACACACACACTCACTCACACCACACACACACTGCTTCCCCCCCCCCCGTCTGTTCTCCCTCTTTCCTACACACACTCTCTCCCTATCGCTCCCTTCGTCTCTGTATGCCCTCCTCCTCCTCCTCCTCCTCCACCTCCTCTTCAGCTGTTCAACAGACGCATCCACATGGCTGACCTAGTCTTTCTTTATCCACACACTAGTGAAGGAGAATTACACCGAATGCACTTTTGTTTTTAAAAAAAAAAAATGGAGAAAAAGCGGAAAAGAAGCAGAGTGAAACTAAAACATGGAGTGGATTTAAAATAATCGTCGGGGACAAAAGGGGGTGGAGGTGGAGGTGGGGTGACGCCAATGGGGCCGCTGATTGATGGGGAAGAAGGTCAGTGTGCAACTACATGAGGCAAAGTGGCCTGGTCGACCATCATCATCATCACCACCACCAGCGGATCAATGATAACGCTTATGGGAATGACGGAAACACAAGGGCGAGACAAAGAGAGCCGTGAAAGCCTTAATAGACTATATAATATGCCCCCCCCCCCTCCTGCACGGAAATGACGCGTTTTAATGTATAAATAACTGCATATCAAAGCAGGTTGCTGGTTTAAATCAGAAAACATTATTATATGCACCTCTGGGGGGGAAACACACTGTGAAGGAGGCGAGTGGATCAGGCTTGTGCATCTCATTTGCATTTTTGTACAATGAATTAATTAGTCACCCCACCCATTAAAAAGGCAGGAACAAGCAGGGATGATGATGTGACTATAGTTCATTAGCCATATTTGGGAGGCTGATTTTAACAGCCTGCACTTCACGTGGGATTTTGATCACACTTATTTTCCAGTCTTTGTGCTACTTTTGTTTTACGGCAGCCAGGCAGCCAGCGGCGGTTCTGGGTGAGAACCTTCTACCACGCCCTAAAAATAATAACCTGTTAGACATTAGGTGTTATGGTTTACGATACAGGTAGCTAGGCTAGTCTGCCACTTTAGATTCCATCTGTAGTGTCAACAGCAAGTCAAGGTATATTATCTTTCCCTACAGTTATGACAATATTTACAGTGTGTGAAATAGAGGGGAGCACCCACTCTAAATTGATTGGACAAGCCATAAAAGGAAGTGACCGTTTTCGGGGTGGGGGTTGGGGTTGGGGGGGGGGGGGTATTGTTGTTGTTGCTGCTGCTGAATGTCTGTGCCGCCCCCCCAGGCCATGGCACCCTGGGAAGTGAGCTACGTCATCCAACATAAAGAGATAAAACTGTTCAAATGTCACATAATATTCAATATATTTCTATTATTTTCTGAAAATTTGGATTACACACAACGACTTGTTATTTTGGGGCTGATCACCATTTGGTACTGTTGACTAATGAAATGTAAAGGACTATGGAAAATCAAACTGTAATAGTTTGGGGAGGGGGAGATATCAAGCAGTTATTAGTAAATTAAGACATGTTATAATTCTATATTTAACTCAGAGTTTGTGAAAGTGGCTATGAAGTAACACATGCTAAACTTAAAATCTAAAGCTATCAAAAACCAAATAAAATAGGTTTAAGGGGGCAAAATTACCAGGCTCAGCTCAACTTTCCTCCTTACCCGTTTTTTTTTAAATATTAATGATTTAAAAAAAACATAACTTTGGTAATTCAACAGATTTTAACTGTAGATCATTATGTGAAAACTGTAGTGCAACCTATTTATTCTGCTGTGTCAGACAGCTGTATTGAAATCAAAGATTAGGACACATGATCTCACCATGAACAACTAAGCAACCTTGTTATGGTAGATGTTATTTGTTGGAGTCATTCAACAATATTTTCCGATGTTGTTTAAGGATGAAATTGCTTTTAGGTCATCAGGTGTCAAACATTGTACCAAAGATCCCAAGCTCCGCTTAAAGAAGTCCACTTCAACAATACTAAACGGTGAAGGGGCAAAAAGATCAGAACGGCAGACTATCAACAACTCCGGATTGTTTTGTCTTTGTCTACAGAGATAATAAGAACGCTCGCCACACATGAAGTGAGAGCGGCAAAACAAAGATGGCCTCTCTTAACTTATAAATTAAAAGGATAATTTTCATTAAACCAAGCTAGTAGCTTGACACATTTTCATCGTCTTAAGCGTGATATTGGATCGCTGTCAGAATCCAATTAACTAAAGCAAATAGTCTGGTGCTGTGGGCTCTTTTTTTTTGCACTAAGCCAAACAGGGGCAGCAGGAGAGATGGGCAGTGAGGATCAATAGAAATTGAGTTGAGGACGGGATGGTGGGAGGGGGACGGGGGGTGAGGGGGGCTTCATTGTGCTACAAACCACGTTGGTCGTCTTTGCTTTAGCAGCACTGGGGGTGGTAAGGCTTCTGCTGTGTGCTGCTAAAACCTCCCTCCAGCTCTACGGGCAAATTGTCCAGAGAAGTCGTACTGCCCGCTTCCCCCCCCCCCACCTTCACACAGTAACCCAACACCACAGCAGCCGTTGCACCTCCCTTATCACAGTATGTATACATTTCACAAGGTCAACGTTTATGATATTTACTCCCACCCACACACAGTTTGGACACCGTTCCTCGGCTACACAACCAATTCGAGGCTGAGAAGGAGGTGCAAATGCACATCCATCTCGATTTCTAATGCACGGCTTGACAGTTTACCACCAAATGTTTAAAGAAGGAGAGTCAAACGCCAGCGTTTACAGGACAACGCGAGACACTCGCCGGGCTCAGGGCAGCAGCGAAGCGCGCCGAGTGCTGCGAATCCTCTCTGAGGGCTGTGCACGGCAGAGCTGGATTGGCTGGAGGGGGAGGCTTCCCTTCCCTGGCAGATGAGATCCCATTATCAGGCAGACGAGAACTCCACCTCCAGGATTTCACAGCTCCTCTGTTTATCACATGGCTCTGTCAAGTTGGGCACCATTAACCGATAATGAAAGAAGACAACCGGTGCAGTTACAAGCAAAGCACTCCACATTCTACAGGCCTAAGCATGTATCAGGGAAGCTGACTGTGTCTATTCAATTCTGCTCTGCATTCAAACAGGCCATCACAATACCTTTTTTTTCCCCCCCTGAGCACCTTCTTCTACAGCTATTGTGCTTCAGATCCTGACAGAATAAAAATGCTACTAACCTGCTCTCTGTTCTGAATTCAATGTAAATTAAATCCAACAGGGCTGTGAGCTCTTTGGAGAAAGAAAAATACTTTTCTCATCAGTTTAAAACGCTTCCCTTTAAGAGGAAATAACCGCACAGGTAGGTGCATCATGAAAAGCGCAGGTAAATTAATCCACAGTTCTGTCACAAAGCATTTGCCCATTTACATATGTATTTGTTTCAGCTCAGGTCATCAAATGCATTTCAATGTCAGATAAAGTTAACCTGAATGTACACAAAACTGTACATTTTCAGACCTGACCCATAGAATCGAGAAACCAGAACTTGTCTGACCAAATGTAAAAAAAAAAAAAAAAAAAAAAAAAAAAAAAAAAAAAAAGAAACACCAGAAAAAAGCACACCAAGCAACGATATAAAGATATTATT